>JAJOZX010009485.1:122500-147500 GCA_023014485.1 Bathynomus jamesi | reverse complement strand
TAGTCGCGTTGGTGATCTGTTGAAACTCCCTCCTAAACTGTCTTTGCACTTCAACTGCGTTTTCACACTTCCAGTAGCATTTTAGAATGAATTTCCTTTGTTCAAAGCTTAGTCTGACTGCCATTATTAATTCTAAGGGTTTAACTTGGAAAGAAAGAAACATCAATTGAGCTATCAGCTGTTAAAGTGTGTATACATTTTTTTGGGACGCCCTGTATATATATATATATATATATCGTAAAGAACGACGCTTGTATAGGAGATATTCCGCGCAAGACGAGAAAGAGAAAACAACAAATGAAAAAATGAAGTACCACCTGGGAATCGAACCCGGGATCTTCCGATTGCCGGTCAGACGCGATACACTACACCATGGTCTTCACTCTTCCAAATGCCGTAATTCCTCTACATACTCGCAGAAACCAATGCCCCAAGGGGGCACCTCCCGCATGCCGTAACATTATATACATTCAACTGCAAAGAACACGCAGTATAAATAACGTAAAGAACGACGCTTGTATAGGAGATATTCCGCGCAAGACGAGAAAGAGAAAACAACCGGAAGATCCCGGGTTCGATTCCCAGGTGGTACTTCATTTTTCATTTGTTGTTTTCTCTTTCTCGTCTTGCGCGGAATATCTCCTATACAAGCGTCGTTCTTTACGTTTTATACTGCGTGTTCTTTGCAGTTGAATGTATATAATGTTACGGCATGCGGGAGGTGCCCCTTGGGGCATTGGTTTCTGCGAGTATGTAGAGGAATTACGGCATTTGGAAGAGTGAAACCATGGTGTAGTGGTATCGCGTCTGACCGGCAATCGGAGATCCCGGGTTCGATTCCCAGGTGGTACTTCATTTTTTCATTTGTTGTTTTCTCTTTCTCGTTCTTGCGCGGAATATCTCCTATACAAGCGTCGTTCTTTACGTTATTTATACTGCGTGTTCTTTGCAGTTGAATGTATATAATGTTACGGCATGCGGGAGGTGCCCCCTTGGGGCATGGTTTCTGCGAGTATGTAGAGGAATTACGGCATTTGGAAGAGTGAAGACCATGGTGTAGTGGTATCGCGTCTGACCGGCAATCGGAAGATCCCGGGTTCGATTCCCAGGTGGTACTTCATTTTTTCATTTGTTGTTTTCTCTTTCTCGTCTTGCGCGGAATATCTCCTATACAAGCGTCGTTCTTTACGTTATTTATACTGCGTGTTCTTTGCAGTTGAATGTATATATATATATATATATATGTTATAATGTTTCAGACCAACAAAGACCCTAGGATCCACTCATGGCTGGTCTACCCAACTGTGTTCGTAATTGTGTATGTCCTCCGTGGTGGCGGAGGGGACCTACAATTTTACGTGGGTTCCGAACCACAAGAACATAAGAAATTTATGCAAAAACTGCCTGTACATTGGCAACGACCAATTTTTACAAAACTAGATAATTATCAATTTAAAACTAATTAATTATCAATTTAAAACTAAAGACAGAATCACTGGATCCAGAGGATCAAGTCATAATAGACTACTATCCACAAATATGTTACACTCTATATCTATTTATAACCGACATGCAAATATATCGATCCAAAGAATCCAGTCAATTTCATTACGGTATCCACAATTAGTACCTTGCCAACGAAAAATAAGTCACAGTCCATATCGATTGCGGACCAAGTCAAAATTTACAACATATACATTAGAGAAAAAGTGTAGGTGTGACTGTAAAGACTGTACAGTAATGTAGAAATGTGTGTGCACCAATTTTGGGTCTCCCATTTAAAGGTGTTTGTGGGGCAAGTGAAGATCATGAGTTTTTCAATACCTCACAGTACTATGGGGGGCACTGCTCGGTAGAGGAATCTCTTTAAATGGGGTGTGTAAGGACAGAGAGTATCCCCTAACCCAAGACGCTGCCTCCCTATATCCCACAACACTTGTGTTGAGCTGTGGGATCTATCCCCAGAAAGCCTTAATTTTACTACCTTAAACTATACCCTTTCTGTCAACATATGCGTCTAATCGATTTTTAAACATGTTTATAGACGTGCTCCTAATTACTTCTACCGGCAAACTATTCCAGCTATTTACTATTCTATGCGTAAAAAAGTTTTTCGCAACTGCTGTCTCGAACCTTCTACTTGTCAACTTACATCCGTTATTTCTAGTCCTATTATATTGAGATATTTCGAAAAAGCTATCTCTATCTACGTTATCGAACCCATTCATAATTTTGAAAACCTGGATTAGATCACCCCTTAACCTCCTAGTCTCTAGTGTTGTCATTTTTAACTCCTTAAGCCTATCCTCGTACGACTTTGACCTAAGCGACGGAATCATCTTAGTTGGTCGTCTTTGAACTCTTTCGATTTTGTCTATATCTTTGCGCATATGCGGATTCCAAAATTGGACCGCGTACTCCAAATGGGGTCTAACTAATGATTTATAAAGTAGAACTATAATATCGCGCGATTTGTGCTCAAAATTTCGAGCTATAAAACCTAACACTTTGTTCGCCTTATTGACCGCTGATGTACTTTGTTTCGCTACTTTTAAATCACCAGTGACTATAACTCCTAACTCTTTTTCCTCCTCTACGCTTGTTAAATCTTTCCCTGACATACTATACGCAAAATTACCGTTACGCGAACCTATATGCAAAATTTTGCACTTATCAACGTTAAAGCTCATTTGCCATGTGACTGACCAATCAACGATTTTATTCAGATCTTCCTGAATTTTACCTCTATCTTCGTCATTAATCGCCCTACCACCCAGCTTCGTGTCATCCGCAAACTTTGAAACTGTACTGACTAGGCCGACATCTAAATCGTTAATATATATAAGAAAAAGCAAGGGGCCCAATACAGAACCCTGAGGAACGCCACTCGCTACATTAGCCCAACACGACTCCGCTCCATCAACGACCACCCTCTGTTTCGTGCCTCGCAACCACTCTTCTAGCCAATTTATTACTACACCCCTGATTCCATGAGCCTTAGTTTTTTCAATGAGTCTTTTGTGCGGCACGGTGTCAAACGCTTTTTGAAAATCTAAATACACTACATCAACCGCCCGATGTCTATCGTAAACGTCAACCACACTTTGGAAAAATTCTAAAAGATTAGTTAAGCAAGATTTGTTTCGCCTAAATCCGTGCTGCGTATTTCTAACTAGCTTATGCACTTCTAAGTGTTCGACTATACGATCCCTAATTATTGATTCCAGTAGCTTACCTACAACAGACGTTAAACTGATTGGTCTATAATTTCCCGCCGCACCTTTATCGCCTTTCTTAAAGATAGGTGTTACGTTTGCTAACTTGAAATTATCTGGTACGCACCCCTCAGAAGTAGACGCATTAAAAATCTTTGTTAGCAGCACAACAATGCTATCTTTTAATTCTTTTAGTTGTATGGGATATATGGAATCCGGCCCCAGTGATTTACGCGTTTTCATTTTATCAATATAGCGCGTTACCTCCCCTTCAGTAACCACTATATTATCCAAAATATTACCATTATCAAACGGTATTATGTCCGTGACCGTAGGGATATTTGTTACATCTTCTAGTAAAAACTGACGTAAAAAATTCGTTTAGCAAGGTAGCCATTTCATTGTTTTCAGAAACTAGATCTCAGTTTAGATTTTTCAAAGACCCCAAGACGCTTTTTACTGGATTTCTATTATTGACGTATTGAAAGAATCGCTTGGGGTTTTCTTTACCGTCACGAGCAATGGAGATTTCAAATTCGCGCTTGCACTTTTTTATTACACTTTTCGCTTCACGCCTTAGAGATATGTAGTTGTTTCGTAACCACAAATTGTCTTTATCGCACTTATGTAGCCTATAAGCCCTATCTCTACTCTTTATAATGTCTCCTACTCTAGAAGTAAACCACAAGGGCTTGTTTACTTTCGCACGCTTAATTTTGTACCGTACACATTCATCATTTATAGTCCTAAATACTGTTTCGAACGATTCCCCCATTAGTTTTGCGTTGGAGTTCCCCATCACGTTTTCCCAATTGACGTGTGACAATTTATTTCGAAATTTATTAAAGTCTGCGTGCTGGAAGTTAGGAATTTTCGTCGAGTTAGCTGGTTTCGAGTGACTTACTGAGAGGACAAACTCTACCATATTGTGATCGCTATTGCCCAACGGTTCTATTATTTGAAGATCAGTAATTAGCCTATCATCCGTAGTTATTACAAAATCTAAAATACTGTCCAACCTCGTAGGTTCCCCAACCTTTTGAATAAGAAAGCTATCCTCGAGAAAATTAACTAAACGATTACCTTCCGCGTCTCGATGCATTGTATCGTAATTTACGTTAGCGCAATTAAAGCCACCCATAACTAAAGCCTGCTCACTACCGATTATTCGCTTTAGTTCACGATATAACGCTTCGTCCGTATCAGTTGTTTGATTAGGGGGCCTATATATAACCGCAACAACAAGTTTGAAATCGTTCAATTTAAGTTCTGCTATAGTAATCTATCGGTTCTGGAATTGTGTGCTTTACTTCTATAACGTTCGCTATATTACACTGGGCAACACGTATTTTATTGAATGATATCTGACACTTGATTCTAGGTAATTTGGGTGCGCTGAATACGAATTTCAACTCGGTTTGGCTCTATCAGGTCCTGATTCTTGTCGACAGCCTATGTGCCATTTTCCAGATTTTTCAAATTAGGACTAAAAAATTAAGTCATGTGTTAAATTTTTTTTTCAAGTTTCATGAATACAAGCAGTTCAAACTACAGTAAAATTACATTATAACGATAGAAATGACTTAAAATAAAAAAACAAACAGATATGAAGCTTTCACTGTGGCAAAAATTTTCTTTTGTAAGACTTTCTAGCGTATTTGCTTGTTGATGGCAGGTCTCTTTTCAAGCACCAGCAGTAATCAGCCATCATGTGGGAATCCCAGCGGCCTTGTACCGTTCCTCCATAATTTTGATATCTTGGTGGAATCTCTCCCCTTGTTCGTCACTTACATCACCTAAATTACTTGGAAATTGGTCAAGATGGCTATTCAAAAAATGCATTTTTATGCTCATATTGCAACCTAACTCTTTGTAGTCCTTAAAAGTTTTTTTACGATTTCTTCGTAGTTATCTGCCCTATAATTGCCTAAAAAGTTTTCTATCAAGTCCACGAATGAGAACCAGCCATTTTTTTCGCGTTCATTCATGACATTAGGAAAATTGCTGTCTTTAATCATTGTTCTTATTTGTGGACCGTCGAAAATTCCCGCCTTGATTTTTTCATAACTTAAACTTGGAAATTTTGAAGTTATGTATTTGAAACACTCGCCGTTCGTATCTAAAGCTTTTACATATTGTTTAATGAGGCCTAGTTTTATATGCAGAGGAGGAAATATGATTTTATCTCTGCTCACTAAAGGTGGATTAATTACGTTTTTTTCTCCGACAGTAAGTGATGTTCGTGCTGGCCAGATTTGTTTGAAATAATGTTCTTCCTTGGCTCTGCTGTCCCATAAGCAAAGGAAGCAGGGATATTTGTATACCCTCCTTGTTGTCCTAGCAGAAAATTAACCATTTTTAAGTCAATACATATGATCCACTCGTGCTCCCTATATTTGATAAGATTTAAAACCTTTTCTATATGTTCATATTTTTCTTTTAATTTTGTTGAGTGCCCAATCGGTATCGAGCCGTATAGATTGCCATTATGCAACAACACCACTTAAGACTTCTTTTCGAACTGTCTAAAAACAAGCGCCAATCATTTGCATCGTAAGACTCAACCCCATCTTCTTTAACAAACCAACTATGTCGCAGCAATATATTAAACTATCCTCTGTTCTAAAATATTTAACAAGTTCTTCTCTTTTTGTAAAATGAAATGTATGTGTTTGAAGTAAGCAAGTTTTTCTCTAAGTCTTGAAGCTAAAATTTCCGCAGCCTTTTTTGGCAAATTTAGATCCCTTACAAGATCATTCAACTCGGCCTGGTTAAACTTTTGCGGATCGTTTTGACTTTCAAATACGCTGGGGTCAAAATCGGTGTTGACTCCTCAAAGTGCATAACAATATTTTCAGGAACATCTTCAACTAATTCTTGAGTTGGCAGACCCTTAAATTTTGGAATGGGGATCTCATTTGAATGTAGCACAGGTCGTATCGCGGTATCGAAATTTGGGTACTCGATACAATGTTTATTTTTCTTAGTGAAGCCCGAAGTCTTGACAAAGCAAAGGTAGCAATCGGTCTCGTGGTTAGTAGGCTCTCGCCACACCTGATATGGAAAAAAAATTGTAAAGCGTTAACAAAAGCGACGAGAGACTTGTTTTTATGAATTTTATCAAAAGTTATCACCCAAACATTTAACATTTCTATGTGTTTCAACCTTATGCAATATTTGAGATTCTTATAAACATTTTCTGTAAATTTTTGTTTATGTACCTAAGTTACAATTACATTTAGGTAAGTTACAGTATACTAGTGATTAAATTACGTAGTTTTATGAAATCATAAACTTACCATCGGAACTCCAAAAGGTATTTTTGAATCCGAACCCTTCGTCCAATGTCGCAGTCTTTCAATGCATATAGTGCAGGCTTTATGTGGAGCCCACGATTTATCTTGGTCCCCCAGTTTTATGCCAAAATAAGCTAAGTAAGCTCTTTTTACGAAGTCAGTTATATTTGCTCGTTGATGTGGAAGTGTAAAATTTCCACATATATACATAAGGAATCAGGGTTGTTTTTGCATTTGAACTTTCTAGTGCTTGATGACATATTGCTTGAATGTTCTGCCAATTTGTAAAGGTATTTAAAGCCCTTAATTCATATAAATTTAAGAAAATCTGAAATATAAACACAAAAATTAGTTTAAATAGGTACTTATTATGAAATAGGTACTTACAATCTATGAAATTAAACTAGAAACACGGATGAGTAGGTACAATATAAATTACGTCTAATTAAATCAACTATATTAAATCACGATGACAAAATTACTCACTAAATCATATGCCAATTCAAAATTATGTTAATGCCCAAACTTAATTAACTAACTCAACTGACTGACTGACTGACTGACTGATTGAATTGACTGATTAACTCTGGAAACGAGTCGCTTTTATATATTTTAGTTGTCCCTCTAGAATACTCTACAGAGAACAGGAACGCTCGAGAAAATTTTAGAATTCTATGATATTTTTAGCTTAATTTACTAATATTAAAATGGGTTAAAAATGACAAAATTAAAAATATTTTTAGGGTGTTACATATAAAAATATACATAATACAACAATGCCATAACAATAGGTACAAATACCTAGATAAAAACCTAGTTGCATAATGTGTAACTGCAAAAAGACTTAGCGAGTATTGAGAAAAAAACCTTTTTATGAATAAGACGAAAGAGGAGGGGTGTTGAGCAAAATCAGGACCTGATAGAGCAAAACCGAGTAAAAATTCGTGCTCAGCGCACCCAAATTACCTAGAAGTAACTGTCAAATCTAATTCAATAGACAAAAATTTGAAATTTGTTCCCCAGTGTTATCCATTTATTTCAGAAGAAATAATATGAAAAGGTAGGCATACATGGTAGGTTTTCTCTAAAATTCAATGTGGGCTCCAACTCTTTCCACCAGCTTCTGGAGCCGCCCAGGAATGGCGTCCACTGACTTTAGCAGGAACTCCGGCGGGATGGAGGACATGACTTCCCGAATTCGGTCCTCCAGTTCTTCCAATGTCCTCGGTTTGGTGCGGTAGACTTCTTCCTTTACCCACCCCCAAAGATAGAAGTCGCACGGTGTCAAGTCGGGCTCCTGGCTGGCCATTGATGTGGACCACGACGACTCATCCAACGCCCAGGGAAGTGGGCATCCAGCCACTCACGGACAACAAGAGCGAAGTGCGGAGGGGCGCCATCTTGCATAAATATCAGATCGTCGATGTTCTCCCATGTGCTGACAACCGGCCAGACCTCGTTTCGCAACATAGCAAGGTACCGCTCAGCATTCATGGTGTTGCGCAGAAGGAACGGGCCCACAACCTGATCTGAGGTCATACCACACCACACCGTTACACTGAACCGATTCTGCCGTTTTTCAGCGGTAACCATGGGATCATCTCCTGCCTAGTAGTGGCAATTGTGGCGGTTGACAAAGCCTCCGACGTGGAACACCGCCTCGTCGCTCCAGAGGATGTTGCGGAAAAGATGGGGCCAGTCTTCATGCCAAGCCAGCATGATTTCCCCGAACTCCATGCGAATGTCGCAGTCCTCGTCCGAGAGAGATTGGCAGTAATGCGGCTTCCACGCACGCCAGTTCAGCTCCTTCTTCAGCACAGTTCGCACTGAGTAGCGGGAGAGTCCACTTTCCCGAGCTGCCTGGCGAGTTGACTTTCGTGGACTCCGTGCGAACATTTCCTGAACTGCCCTGCACCGTCTCCTGGGCCCTGGATGTCGAAGGGCGACCACATCTTCGAACATCTGCCACAGACCCCGTGGTCATGAGCTTCGAGTGGCAGTTCTTGATTGTTTTCGGGTCCACTTGGGCACGTGGTCCGTGAATGGCCCGCCACCATCTTTGAACTCGAACGACAGATTGCCAAACTTCGTACCGTGCCGCCAACTGGGCACGCTCCTGCAGTGTTAAACGCTCAGCCATGTTACCCTTCAATCTGAAATGAAAAAAAAAAAATGAACGTTACAATTGTACCACTTTAGAGAACACAAAAGAACACTTTAGAGAAAAAAAGATTACCGTTACAATTCTACCACTTTAGAGAACACACCATAACAATATAACAATACAATCACAATTTATACATAATTTATATGTAATTTAAATTAGGGAGCTACTTTCCGCCCACCCTGTATATATATATATATAATATATATATATATATATATATATATATATATATATATATACACATACATATATATATATATACACACACACACACATATATATATATATATAATATATATATATATATATATATAAATATAGTAAGTATAGAAAAAATTGTGGGAGGACAAACACATTTGTATGGGAAAATGACACTTTTAGCACTTTGCCGAAATTTAATATAAATTCAAATGGCTTGTTTATGAAACAGGTCACAAATTCATCATCATATATATATATATATATATATATATATATATATATATATATATATTATATATATAATATGTGTGTGTGTATATATATATATATATATATATATATATATATGTGTGTGTGTGTGTGTGTATATTATATATATATATATATATATTATATATATATAATATATATATATATCTATATATATATATATGTGTATTAGGGTGTCACTTAAATGCAAAGTTTGAAATTTTCATGCTGACACCCCGCGAATCTATTCCATTGGTAAAAAAAACATGGTGACTGAAAAATCTTTTTATTTGAATAACTATAAAAGGTCGCCCCCGCCTTCCAAAGTTTAATGCTTGCGCGGCGTCTCCATAATCGTTCATTAGATATCTATATATCTCTATATATGTGCGTGTGTGTATCTGTGTGTGTCTGAATATCTGAGAAATAAAGTGAACAATACTTAACGATTCACCGTTTCTCATTTCAGCTACGTGATTTCTGGTGATGGAAACCCGGAAGTGTATATACCTATTAGGGGCAGCGGTTGATGAGGTGAAAGGATGCAAGCTTCCTTCCTACAGGCAAGCATTCGGTTACTTCCTTTACCTTCACCATGAAAGAAAAAGACAACGTGACGCGTTGAGGAAGTCACTTCGAGCAGTGATGTCCTTCTGGGAGAAAGCTCACATTCCAACCAGACTCGAGACACACTGCGTCAGCAAACTGGATAAAGTCTTCGAGGAGTGGAAAGGACTCAAAAAACACGCCTCAAGGACGACCGATTCACACAAGACGAAAGAAAAAGAATTCATTGAACGCCTCGATCGTCTCTTTGACATCGCCCACGCTGATTGTGAGAAATTGGTCAAGTACCCGAGGATTGGGAGTTCCTTCAGCAGCAGCGCCAGAAAGGACGTCCAGGTTCAATGGCAGGTTTGGACATGACCCATCAGCGCCAAGTCAAAGATTGTACTCGACGTCGGGAGGAAGAGGAGAAACGAAGAAAGCGATCAGCAGCTGAAATGGAGGCAGTATCCAACGAAGCGGTTTTGGAGTCCTCATCCTCCAGCTCAGATGATAGCGAAGAAAAAGGAGCATGTGGTGGTTCGTTAGCGTCTAAACAAAGAGCAACGAAGAACATCATGACATCGGAATTGGCGGCAGCGCTTGATCGCACGCAACTCTCGTCAAGAAAGGCCACATATCTGCTGTTTGAGGCAGCTTCCAGCTTAGGGCATGATGCTAGCGACTACAGCATCAATCGTGGATCCATTCATCGTCAGCGTGAAAAATTCCGTACCCTTAAGGCTCGGCAACTGAAGAGCGAGTTCCAAGGCAATAGTCCGTTGACTGTTCACTGGGACGGAAAACTCATGCAAGATCTGACGTCACGAGAATATGTTGACCGCTTACCTATTCTTGTATCTGGCTCCGGGACAGAGCAGCTCCTCGGGGTGCCAAAACTTCTGTCAGGAACCGCGCTGGCACAAACAAATGCCATCATAGATTGCCTGAATGAATGGGGAGTGACCGATCATGTCAAATCTATGTGTTTCGACACAACCGCGACAAACACAGGCCACCGTGGAGGAACTTGTGTTCTTCTGGAAGAAAAAGTTGGACGTGACCTGTTACACTGTGCGTGCAGACACCATGTACTGGAGTTGGTGCTACAGGCGGCATTCGCAGCATCGCTAGATTCAGTATCTACCGGTCCAGAAATTCTGCTTTTCAAGCGCTTCCATGATTATTGGACCCGCATTGACCAGCAACAGTTCCAAACTGCGGACACAGATGCGTTCACCAAAGCAGCTATTTTTAAGCATAGAACGGAGCTCATTGAGTTTGCAAAATCACAAGCACTTCAAGTTCGTGATGACTATCAGGAATTCCTCGATCTTTCCGTCATCTTTCTTGGAGGAGTTCCATACAAGGGACTAAACTTCCGCGCCCCTGGTGCTATGCACCGGGCGAGATGGATGGCTAAGGGGCTCTATGCCATCAAGATCTGGCTCTTCCGAAGACAGTTTAAACTGACGAACACTGAGGAACGCGGAATTCGAGATATCTGCCTCTTTTCTGTTCTAGTTTACATGAAAGCGTGGGCAACAGCTCATCTGTCCATCGAAGCTCCGCTGAATGATTGGGAATTGATGAGGACGCTCCTTCGATACCCGCACAAGAAGATCTCTGATGGTACCACCAAGAAGCTGTCTGCGCACCTGTGGTACCATTCGGAGGAGGCAGTGGGTCTGGCGTTCTTTGATGAGAGGATATCGATGGAAGTGAAGTGCAGCATGGTTGCAGCGTTAGATCAAGAAGCCCCTCACATGCCGCCAAAACGACCTTTGGTTCTTGATACTATGTTCCTCAGTGACAGCAAAGGACTGGAGCAACTGATCACAAAGAACACCCGAGGATTCTTCTCAAAACTTCAGTTGCCAGATGCTTTCTGCTCCACCATCCCAGTTCATGGACGTCAAACTCTGAATACGTGCAAGCTCGGGATGTGGTCTCCAAACTTGCAGTGGTGAACGACAGAGCAGAACGGGCCGTGGCTCTGGTGAAGGAGCTGAACGGAAAGTTGACAGTGAAAGAAGAACAGCTCCAGTTCCTCGTTCAAGTTGTCACTGACTACAGAAAGCAACACTCAGCTCCGAACAAATCAGCATTAGTGAGGACGCGAAAGAAACTAATCACTGATCAGCGTATGAGCACCAATTATTCTGCTACTGTGTATGTATTTTATTTCTCAAAGTTTTGCTTTTGTTGCTTCTCCATTTTGTGTACCATTATTCGCCAAATTATGTCTTCTATTTTGATTATATATAAACTGTTTTGTATTCTTTGCGTTTTTAAGTGTCTTACTTTCGTTATTTCACCAAATTGCCTTGTTTTTTATTATCTGGTTCGGCCCAAGCTGTGAACACTGAACAGCTTGTTGACGTCAACAAATGGGTCTTGTTTTCAGTGACGAGGGCGACCTTTAAATGATGACCAATCAGGACCAAATTTCTCTTCCGTATGTTTTACACCAAATGGAACAATTTTAGGGGTGTCATAGGGAAATATCCATCGTTTTAATTTTCCCCCTATTACCTAGTGACACCCTAATGTGTATATATATATATGTATATGTGTATATATATATATATATGTATATGTATATATATACAGTATATGTATATGTATATGTATATATATATATTAGGGTGGCCCACTTTTTTTTAAAATTTTTTTTTTAAATATAGGTTATCGTAGTTTTTCCCATTATTTGCACTATATAGCACATTGTACCATTTTTACAAAAATTGATCAATATTTAGGGGTCCTCTATCGGGGATCCTTGAAATTACGAGTTTTTTTTTAAATGCGTACTTTTTAACTTTTTACTGAATCAAGATAAATCATTAAGTAGGGATGTTTTCTGAATCCTCTTGATGAGAGAAGTCGTTTGGTGTGCCTTCCAATGTCATACGACTAACGGTTTAAAAGTTGTGCCTGTATACAGGTAATACCAATGTGCTAGTATAGTGCCAAATAATGGGAAAAACCACGATCACCTATACTTTTCAAAAAAATCAGCAAATAGCAGACAAATAAGGAAGAAAGAAACAATAACTTAAACAATCACTTTTGCATTGTATTGACCACTATCACACGTCACTGGCTGCAACGTTGTCCCTCTGTGCTATGTCATCGTGGCGAGTGATGACTTCTTGAAGTCGCCGAGCTCTTTCCGGTTCTTTTCCACCACTTGCAGAAGATCCTGCAGCTGTGCCTCGTCCTTTGTGACCGTGTTCGCATAGTCTTGTATCAGTTGGACTCCTCTTTCAGCGACGTCATTGGTGACCTGGAGATTAGAGATCACATCCTTCAGACGACAAAAGTCCTCGTTCTCGTCCCACTTATCAGTTGGCAGGGTGAGCCACGAAGACCCATACATCTTCAGACCTGCAAATAAGAACCAGGAGGACTCGTCGATCAGGTCGGGGAGTAGCGTCATCTCGTCGACTGAGACGTTCTCGTATGTGAAGTCTTTGGGTACAGGGAGGTGGGACAGCTTCTCTGCCATCTGTTGCTTCACAGTGCCATCCACCTTGTTGCTGCATAGAGCGAAGATGACGGTCTGAGGCCTCAGATACCAGAAGTGCCGCCTCATCACTGCCAGTGACGCTTCTGCCACCTCGCGGTCCACTGCCCTATACCTCAGAAAACGCTGGTATAGTACCAGGTCATTCAACGGCGTCAGCTTGCTACAGGGGCCGCCAACCAAGCTGGTACGTACAGAAGAGCGATGAACACCACGATCCTGTGCAGTTTGTCGACCAGCTCGCGTCGAGCTCCAGCTGCCTACTGAACATCAGCAGTTTTGTGTAGTAGATGACCTGAAACAGAATAGGCACCATTGTAAGTAAGACAGGTTTATTGTTACCAATTACTTTGTTTGCGTTATAATGAAATGTTTATCTTTGAATAACATTTAAACTTATCTCTAGATTATTTTTGTTTGAAAATACTAACTTTAGCCATCCATCTTGCGTGGTGGTAGGCTCCTGGGCGCATGAGGTGAATGCCACGGCGTGGTTGTGTCCCGAGTACCAGGAGCGTGATCTCTGCCACTTCCCGGTAATCGTCTCTGACGAAACCAGAAGCTGTGCTCAGGAAGCTGACCGCCGCGTCCCGGAGTTCTATTAGCCACGTACTCTCCGCCAGATTCTCGACCTGCAGCTTGCAGTAGGTCGAGAGATCGAGCTCGTCCCCATCTTCAAAAATAATAAACAAGAAAATTGTGTGAGAAAACTCTGAAGTTCCGGTTTGGCTTGCTGTTTTATAAACTAGTGGAATATCATGTGTGTCCTAACTTTACCTTGCACAAAAAATGAACTAACCTTCTCTTCAACTGCTGAAACAAAGGATCAGTTGGTGCCGTAGTCCTTCCGAGCAGGGTGACGGCTACTGCCCCCACGATAAGCTCTAGGACGTGATGACGGCATCCCAGCTGGAGTAGCGGTCGCCCGAGCATGTTTTCCAGCCGGACAACTGCACCCTGCACCCTCCCCGTGTTGGTGAAGTGGTGTCGAAGCAGAGTCCGATGACGCTCTCCTCACATCCCCAATCTTCGAGAGCATGTATGGTTGCCCGCGCCTGCGACAGTCCGGTGCCGTCAGCAACAGCTGGGACTGACAGCAACTTTCCTTCTGTGCAATGAGGAGCCCGGAGATGAGAATTGCTTGGCGGTGCTCCGCCGTTCCAAGGAAGTTCTGAAACACATGCCATATATTTCAATTTCATGGTTGTAAAGTAACCTATTTTTGTTCACATTCAGTTCTCTTTTTAATTGACATTATGCTTCATGAATCTCATTACTAAATTGATAGCTATGAAAACTTAATCAACTGACCTTGACCATTTTGCCATCCCAGTGGACAACAGTGTGCCTCGGTGGCGTGAAGGAGTCCTTCACAGCCGTCGCCACTTCACGGCGATGTGACACTCTTCCCCCGGCGAGCCGTTTCTTTCGAGATGCTGAACTGATTGAGGTCTGCTGGTGGATCCGCCGAACGTGTGATAGCAGCCACAATGCTTACTACCTATGTAGAGAATGGAAAGTGGAAAGGAAACTGTCAAGAATACATGTGGGTTACGGGACACTTTAAAACTGACGCTATCGATGAATACTATACACAATACGCACCTGATTATTGGACATGCGGAAACGATCAGCCACTTCCATGACAGCAGGTGCATTAAGGATGCGGCGAGGAAGATTGACAGACACACTTGGCTCTTTCGGCAGGGAACGCTAGTTCTGTCTCCGACTCTCCTGACATGCCAGTATCATCATTCTCCATGGCCTCATCTCCGGTTTCGTATGCACACTTTGAGGTTTGCGGCTCCTGGCGAGGACGTTTTCTTCCTTCCTGTAGCTTTCTTTTTACAGCGAAAACTTTATCGTTCCCGCTCATCGTTGCCACCCGAGGACCACGTTGATCGAGGTAGAAGTCAATGTCTTCTTTCTTGTCCTTGTCGTCGACAGCAGTCGATTCTTCTTTATATCTTCGACAGCGTCAGATGCTCCGATATCCCACAGCTTGTCCACACTGTCCGAAAACTTCTGTTTTCGTTTTCCTCCGGCGTCAGTTTCTCGTTTTCTGCTGCTTTTGGAGTAAGTGCCACTCTTTCCACAATGCCTCTAGCTTCCGTTCGCAGTTGAGCTTTGTGATTGTTTTAATGCGGGCCATGTTCCAAAACTTTAAGACGTTGTTTACGGTTTCTTTGAATGCGTCTTTCCTGTTAGCAGTGTACTGGATAACACTGAAGAAGTATTGCAAAACCTGCCGTGTTGTTGGCAATTTGCTACCACTGATGGGGACGACGGTTGGCCAACTAAAAAAATTTCCGAGGCCGATCTTAGAGAAGGTAGCGATGTTATTTTCGCCTTTCCTTTTGATGACTCTCTATTTGTAGCTTCAAGAGTTCTTCCAGTTATGGTTGCCATCGATTTGTCCATGACAAAGGATGAGGAACTCAGACAGAATTTCAAAATGTTATGATCTGCAAAAAAAGAAATAGGTTAGGTACCTGGCACAGGCATAGTGCATTTTCTAATTACCTATATACATTATACATTCCGCCCGGGTATGGTGACTCATTTTTTTGAAAAGTATAGGTGATCGTGGTTTTTCCCATTATTTGGCACTATACTAGCACATTGGTATTACCTGTATACAGGCACAACCTTTAAACCGTTAGTCGTATGACATTGGCAGGCACACCAAACGACTTCTCTCATTAAGAGGATTCAGAAAACATCCCTACTTAATGATTTATCTTGATTCAGTAAAAAGTTAAAAAGTACGCATTTAAAAAAAAACTAGTAATTTCAAGGTCGATGCGAGACCCCTAAATATTGATCAATTTTTGTAAAAATGGTACCAATGTGCTAGTATAGTGCCAAATAATGGGAAAAACCACGATCACCTATACTTTTAAAAAAAAATTGAAAAGTGGGCGGATGTCATTTTTTTCACATCCGCGGATGCGGAGGCGGATGAGGATGTTTGATTTCAACATCCGCGGATGCGGATGTGGATGTCTACATTTTCGTTATTTTTTAGGATATATTCGAGATTTTGTTGTGTTTAACGTATATAATAAGTTATTATATATGAGAGCTGTAGCTATAATGTAGTATAATTGATTAATTGTACAATAATTGCTCTACTTTTCTCTGAACATATAAAAATATCAAGCATCTAACTAATATAGAAATCAATTAGTGAATTCGTCTGCAAATAAATTCGTTATATTTTGTTGAGTTTCAGCCACAATTAGAAACCATAATTGTGTTACCAGGATGCGGGACGTGAACCCAACTCAAATGCACCCCACCGACCTCTTTCCCCAACCTCCACCCTTATAGAAAGAGATCTTTAATTAGCTTGATAACTATTTATATTAAGTTTAAAGTTTTACTAGGCATATTTATAAATGAGTAATTAAATAAAGTAAACTAAGATGTTCATCGTTTAATGTTCAAACTTAATTATAGGAAGGTTATGCTTAAGGAACATTAATTTTTCTTTTCTTTTCTGCTTTTCTGCTGCCAGTCTGTTTCTCTTTTCATCATATATTAATCCAGCACTGCTAAATAATCTCTCGCTTGGTACGTTTGTTGGAGGACAGGCTAAATGTTTCCTTGCAAGTTTACTCAAGTATGGATAGATATTCTGCGTATTTTTCCACCAACTAATAGGATTGTCACATGCAGCCAGGCGTTTTCTTGGTGATAGCTCTCGATCATTTTTACTACATCTTTTGACATCGCGTAGGTCTCGTCATTGCTGCTTGACTCAAGAGAAACTGAGAGACGATTCTGTGATAGATTTGCTTGTTGAAGGTGTTGGTTCTGTCACTGAAACTTTTATTCTTTTGGTGGGTGGCGAAGCGACAGATTCAAGAGATTGAAGCTCTTCAACTGCTTTGCCAAGTGATGATTTAACTCGTTCTAATGTACTAGGTGAAAATAACTTAGCTTTGTAACGTGGATCTAAGTAGGTTGCAAGAGAGTAACTTCATACAAGAACAGCCTCTCGTCTTGTCGCTTGCTATCACTTTTGCGCACAATGAACTAGTTCTATTAATATAGTAGAATTTGATAATTTCCGCTTATTAATGACATTTTATCTCAACGGTCCACATCCGCACGACATCCGCAGTCCAAAGTGGGGATGCGGGTGCGGATGCGGATGCGAGAAAATGTGCGGATGTTCCGCGGATGCGGATGCGGATGCGGAATGTGACCTACATCACTAGTATATATATATATATATGTATATGATATATGTATATATGTATATATATATATATATATATCTATATATATATATATATATATATATATATATATATATATATAACGTAAAGAACGACGCTTGTATAGGAGAACATTCCGCGCAAGATGAGGAGGGAGAACGAACAAATGAAAAAATGAGGTAACCACCCGGGAATCGAACCCGAGATCTTCCGATTGCCGGTCAGATATGATGGTGTAGTGGTTATCATATCTGACGGGCAATCGGAAGATCCCGGGTTCGATTCCCGGGTGGTTACCTCATTTTTCATTTGTTCGTTCTCCCGCCTCATCTTTCGCGGAATGTTCTCCTATACAAGCGTCGTTCTTTACGTTAATTATACTGCGTGTTCTTTGCAGTTGAAATATATATATATATTATATTATATATATATATATGAAAATTATTTCACAAAAGTAACGTGAAAAATATTTGATGAATAAAACCACGAAGGAAAGGAAACACAGAAAGGTGCTCAGCGCTTTCGTCTAATGACATCCTCAGGAACATTAGACGAAAGCGCTTGAGCACCTTTCTGTGTTTCCTTTCCTTCGTGGTTTTATCATCATATATATATATATATATATATATATATATATATATATGGGAATGAACTCAGAATAGTCCCCTGAGTTTTTTATGATACACACAGACAGTGCATGGAACAAGGAACTCTTCTGGGATAATTAAATCCACTATAGTCCGAATAAGTAATGGTAAATGACAAATACCATAGTTTTTTTTTTTCATGATGCTAGCCCGACGTGGCAACGGGTCATTCGCAAAGAGGTCCCATAAATATAGCTTCCCTCACCAGCTATCTGCAAAGCAGACAGGATTTACCATTACTTATTCGGACTATAGTGGATTTAATTATCCCGAAGAGTTCCTTGTTCCATGCACTGTCTGTGTGTATCATAAAAACTCAGGGGACCATTCTGAGTTCATTCCCATCTTCAAACGGACATGTTATGTGCCTTGAAAAGTGGACGCTCAATTCTGCCAGTTGAGGTTTAAGTTTTGGTTTTTGGCTAAAAATATAATGTTACCCCTTTTTCTTTTGATGCATTCAATCTGACGTGAAGGCAGCGAGTCTTTTGCTTATATCGAGGTTCTAAATGTAGCAGGGCTAGGTGCTTTAAACCCTAGATCCATGTCCCAAAGCTGGATCCTGTCTGCTTTGCAGATAGCTGGTGAGGGAAGCTATATTTATGGGACCTCTTTGCGAATGACCCGTTGCCCACGTCGGGCTAGAAGCATCATGAAAAAGAAAAAACTATGGTATTTGTCATTTACCATTACTTATTCGGACTATAGTGGATTTAATTATCCCAGAAGAGTTCCTTGTTCCATCACTGTCTGTGTGTATCATATATATATATATATATATATATATATATATATATATATATATATATATATATATATATATATATATATATTACGGCCTTCTAGCAAAAGGGCTAAGTCATGGTATTTTCGTTGTTTAAAACGAAAATATCACGGCTTAACCTAACCAATCGTCAAGGGCGGACAGTTGACCTAACCGGGCATTCATTTAACCTAAAAGCGGCCTTTTTTTGCAAAAAGGATGATTTCACAAAAGGCCATATATATCTATATATATATATATGTTCCCTATTTTTTATATTTTATATTTGGGAAATTAAAGTCTCCACATAGTATTAGACTAGGAATTGAGGATTGTAAGGCTTCCATCAAGTTCCTAACTTCAGTTCTGACATAATCGTATTTCTCAGTTGGCATATTTGGAGGGCTATATTTAACTATTAGTATCACTTTAATGTTTTCATATTTCTGACATAAGTTCTACATTCTTCGCTACATTTCTGCAATATCTTTTTCATGTACGTATACAGCCCAAACTTTTCATCTTCTGTTTCGTCACTTCGTATTATATAAGTGGTGTCTTTAAGTAGTAGTGTTCACAGTTTTTACAACTTTCTTGGCAATCTTTAAGATGGGTTTTAGCGAAGCATTTGAAGTCAACTCTTATTTCTTCAGCAATTCTTTTCATGTATAAAACTTTATTTAGAGAGTGGTTTGGATTTGAACTTTGTACTTGTGCTAACATCTTTAACTTTTCTTATACATTCTGCTCTTTTTTTTTAACTTCAGATTAATCGTTCTACCTTGTGGTCATCATAGAAATTCCTTTTAATTGGTTTTCAATAAATACTGTTCTGATTGGATTGCTTCCCTCTGTGATATCTCTCTTTGCACTGTAAATGTTGGTTAATTTTTGAGTCTTAGTATCGTTGTGATAGTTTTTGTCTCTCCTGACTGATCATTATTGGAGATATCGACTAATTATTTTTTTCCATCAATTTACGTTTTTTTTTTTTTCCGCTAAATGCTGATATTTTTATAATTATTTCGAATCTCACCCCGGAATACTCATTAATGAGTAAGGGCAGAAACGTTTTTATCGTAGTTTTAGCTTCCACATGGTGAAAATGGTGATGGTGGATTTGCATTTGAATCCAAATTATAATGACTTTATAATGAAAATGCAAAGTTGAATGTGAGTAGATACACTATCCGTCACTATATTTACAATTTCCTTTGGCAAACTTTTTGCGTATACGGTCTCATCTGTACACTTAGTGCAGCATTATTCAAAGTGTCGTACCAGTACCACAAGTTGGTACTACAAGACCCTCAAAGGGGTACCAGCAAAATTGATACCTTTGCTTTAACCATATCTCAATTAACACTTTTAGAGACTTACGACGCAACCCAACCCTTCATCGAAACAGTTCACCTCGTTCAGTCACTTACGACGAAACGTTGCGTCGAGCTGCTTTTAAAAAAAAAATTGGTGTAAATTCATTTCTCCATATACACTTATGCAGACAACTCTCTGCGTCTTTAATAGCCTTGAGTCAAGTTGTGCGTACGTCCTTTAATTTTGGGATTGACCAAATACACCCAAACATTGAAGTAATGACGTCAAACAAAGAAGCGCATCCGTCGCATCAAATCATATTTCATTTGGAAAAGTGTAACTAACGGCGTGCCTCAGGGATCAGTTCTGGGACCAGTTCTTTTTATTATTTATATCAATGACATCGACTTGGGAATTAAGAGTATAATTTCAAAATTTGCGGATGATACCAAACTAGGGGGACGAACAAAATCAGCGGCAGAACGTTTGCAGATTCAAGAAAATATTAATAAATTACTCGAGTGGGCGGAAATTTGGCAAATGAACTTTAATATAGATAAATGTAAAAGTTGCATATCTAGAAACAATGTTAAAGAAAAGTATTTTATGCGCGGCAAGACACTAACAAATGTTACGGAAGAGAAAGATTTAGGTATTATTATTATTATTGTTGCCGACACACTTAAACCGAGTAAGCAATGTATCGCAGCGGTCAGGAAAGCAATTAGAATCTTGGGATTATTGGTAGATCGTTTGAATTTATATAATTCCTTAGTACGGCCCCACCTGGAATACTGCGTCCAATTCTGATCCCCATTTTTACAACAGAACAGAGACAGAATGGAGAGAGTGCAGCGACGGGCTACTAAGATGATTCCTAGACTAAGAAACAAATCCTGCGCTGCCCGTTTAGAAACGTTAAATTTATTCTCACTCGTAAAAAGGAGAATTCGACGAGATTTAATCCACGTTTTTAAATAAATTAAAGGTCTTGATAATGTCGACGCGAAAAAAATATTTCACTTTCAGGAATGCAGATAGAACTCGCGGTAATGGTCTGAAATTATCGAGTAAACATTTTAATTCAATGAAGCTAAACATTTTTCTTTAATTTGAGAGAATGTGGAATGGATTGCCAGCCAGCGTAGTTCAAAGTAATTCGATCGAATCCTTGAAAAGGAAACTAGATGCTTATTTTGTCTTAAATCCCCATTTGGAAGCATTTGTTAGGGTGAGAAATAAATGTGGAATTTTCACTTGGATTCCCTCCTCTGTATTTTAAAATTTTCATTTTAGCTTTAACTTCCTTTCCTACATCGCAACCTCTTTTCTCTGCTCTGCTTTGCTTTAAAACTTTCACTTGTCTTTAAATTTTCTTCCTTCTTTTAACCTTCCTTTTTAAACAAACAGCCTCGTAAGAACCAGCCGGTTTGTTGCTGTTTGGTGTCCTTTATATTTCTTCGTATTTATTATTTGTCCTGTGATTTTTTTTTTCTGAAATGAATCGTGGTTTTTAATTTTTTTTTATAGTGAATTGTTTTCATTTTTACAATATATGTACCGATGTAATAAGCTTTTTTCTACGTGTTTCAAGGCAAGTTAATTAGATGATGAGAAGATGAGTGGATACGAAGAAGTTAATAAAACTGTCCACGGGATGCATGGAAAAAAATTTGAATGCCACTGACTTCGTGAAAACACGCTTTCTTGTTATTGTTTTTTGTTGTTTCGCTAGTTTTCATATCCGTTTTCGCGTCCTTACTGTTTTCTCTCATTTTATTTTGTAACTCGGCTGCTGTTTTTATTTTCTTCTTTTGCTGTGTCGGCAATTCCCACATTTTTCGCCTTACAATTATTCTCGATACAGAAAACAGCAAATGAGTTTAACTTTGTGCAATCGCCAAAGAACTTAATTTCTTTAATTTGATTTATATTTCAGATGAGGAAAACCTTTGTTTTATTTAATTTTATACAATCAAAAGGTAGAAGCAGAAATACAAAAATGCAGATTTTGCATCTTTTGGTACTAATTTATGTATATATATATCATATATAGCTAGTAAATGTTTTTCAATTTACCTTTCTGAATTTGCAAGATTTAGGACTTAATATAAACACAAAAAGCCGAGGTTGGAAATTTTATATATATGTATATAATATATATATATATATATATATATATATATATACACTGGTGGTGGTATAGTGGTTAGCGTCACTGACTACGAATCCATCGGCCCGGGATCGAGACCCGGTGACGGCAGGCGGCGCGCAGCAAAACCCAGCTGTTCATCCTTCCACACAATAAAAAAAAATTGGTTGGTAGATAAATGGGTACCCTTGGTAGCCTAGTAGTTAAGACGCTGGGCTGCTGCTGGTGGGGCGTGGTTCGGATTCCACGTTAAAATGTAAGTGTAAAGTGGAGTGACAAGCTTGACCTTCGTCAGAATGAACAATGTATATTATACTTTTCCTCAAAATATTTTTAATTTGGAGAATATAAAGTAAAGCAGACAACCTTTATAATTGAAAGCTATTTCATATTATAATTTTAATATAACTAATTCTGATTATAAAAATTTACCTCTGATTTTTACTTTGGAGTATTTTCTTTTGAATATGTAATGTAATAAATATATTAATAATATTATTATTTAAAGAGAGAGAGAGAGAGAGAGAGAGAGAGAAACTATATTATTACATACATTCAGTATATGGCAGACTAAAGTAAATTAAAATTACTATTTAAAATGAAAGAAATTGTTATTTACATAAATTAAGCTGTAAAAAGTATATGATTAGAATTAAAACTGTCCAACATTATTAAATATTGTTTAAATTAATTTAAATATGTTTATCGTATGTTTCATGAGGAACATTAAACTCTAAAATGGACGAGCACTTAAGAGTTTCATCCAGACCATATCGATATCTCAAGAACCCATCCAAATCATCAGTATAAGATCATTGTCATAACTTAAACTATTTCTTAACTCAGTGTTTCCGAACCGGGGTGGGGTGTCGTAAGTGCCTCCTAATGGTGCCGCGGAATTTAATGAAAATTAAAACAAAACTTAGTTGAAAATTGAAAAGTTACTAAAGATCTGGAAATTTTAAGTGAAGGAAAATCTTCACGATTTATCACGTCCATACAGAAACTGTATAGGTCCAGTTTGAAGTTACGCGGTTTTGGAGGAAGAGGGGAGGTTGAGGGATGAACTGGATGTTCATCGATAGGAGAGAAAATCCTCTGGAGTGCCACAAAAGTAGAAAAGCTGGTATCGGAGTACCTAGAACCGAAGAAGATTGGAAACTACTGCTTTAACGGGATGAGTTTCAAATTTTTAAATAGAATACCATCCAACTAAACCGTCTCAGAATTTTAGAACCGCTTCACCTCCAAAGGAATGAACCTGAACTACTCATTCCAGTTACCTCAGTTGAACAAAAGGCTTGAAACAGGTCAACTAATCAACCAACCAGATCGGAATTTAACGATTACAGAACATCATTTCGACTGCATTGCGTTCCCAAAAGGGAGGCTCTATCTTCTTTAACTTGTTTAAACATTTCACATATAAATTTCAACGACACATCATTATTTTCAAGAAAATTTGGTACTTTTTCATGATTTAGACTAGGCTAACTAGTACGCAGTACAAAATGGCGTATTCTACAATTTTCTTTTGACTAACACGACTTTTCAAAGAGTCTTTTACTGTTCCAGTTTCTTCGAATTTCTTCATTAGATGGTTTTCCTTCCTCCAAATTGGGCTTTAAAATCACGTTGCAACTGCACAACACTCTCCGCATGAAAACAACGTTTCACAATAAATACACGCCATCTTCTACTTTAAGTTCGATGATTGCACAGCCTAAATTTCGTGAGAAAAAGTCCAAAGCTCCGTGAAAATAATGATGAGTTGTTAAAATTTATGTCAGATACTTTATAATACATAAATTAAGCAAAATACTGTACTGTAAAGCGTCCTTTTTGCAAACCCTGTAGTTTAGACACTTGTCCTTCATTATTATTATTATTATTATTATATTATTATTATTATTATTATTATTTGCAACTGTCTTTCAGGATTTTTTTGCCTTTTTAAATAATTAAAATTTTTATTCTAAGTTTGTAATTAATGTAATAACGAAATAGAAACATTTTCAATCGTTTTAAGGACTTTTTACAAATTTAATGTAGAATATAAAGCAAAAATGTCTCTCGTAGAGCATTAAATAAAATTAAACCATTTTGTGAAAAAATCTTTAGTTAATAATTTTAAACATATTGAATTTTAAATATGTATTTTGTAGCAATTAATTTTCCACTGTAAAAAATAAGTTTTTTAATCATAATTTTAATTCAATTTATTTTAGTTCACCGCCGATGATGAGGAACAAAATAAATTTCCTGAAACACTCGTATTTACCTTTTATTTTATTACTCTTAAATGCCTCTTTCCCAGGGGGGCCAATGCGGCCACGGTATCATGGAACGGAGAGTGAGGTGCATCGGGCCAGGCGGCGTAGATGTCACTCCAGATAAGTGCCTGGCACTGGTCCATGTGGGCGGACACACATGGCCTTATTTGGCACACGCACTGGATCTGAATACAAAGGTTTGTCTTCATTAAAAACCAATTAACTATATAAATGAATCTGTTATTCCAATAATTGCTATGTCTCATGAATCTCTCTCTCTCTGTATATATATACACAGTATATATATATATATATATATATATATATAAAAAAAGAGAGAGAGAGAGAGAGAGAGAGAGATAACACATTAACCAGTTCGGAGACTGAATGAAGTTATGACCGAGCAGTTATACACACAC
>JAJOZX010009485.1:102500-117500 GCA_023014485.1 Bathynomus jamesi | reverse complement strand
AGTTTTTATTTATTAATTTATTATTAGTTTTTTCATTTGAGAAAACTAATAATAAATTAATAAATAAAAACTACGGTCGATTGTTCAACCAAACATGTTTAAAGGAAAAGCTGTTCCCCAAATATACGGATATATATATATATATAGACTGACTTGACTTGCTGACTTATGTCTCATCCGGCTTAGAAGCCGGGTCGGGTCCCCCAGATGGCGTTTTCGCCCCAGGTTCTTCTCGTTTGTCACCTCCCTCCTGTGAACCAGGAAGGGAAGGTGCGTCGGTTCGCCCGTACGCGGTATGCGCCATTATCATAGGGTTTCTTGGCAAATAAAGCAGCCGGTCTGCCATCCCTTTGCTGCTTGTTTAGTCCACGGCTCCTTATTCTATATATTCGGAGCAGCCTCTAGGGTTCCCTCATTCGCCACCCGAGGAATACGCTTGGTAGGAGTGCTCCCTCCCCTAAGATTTATATATATATCCCCGCAAGGGGATTCTAAGCTCGTGCTCTTGAGTGCTCTTTGTGCTCGTTTGTACGTGCTTGTTCCTGGAGGTTTCACGTGCGCCCTCCCGGCCCTAGCACCCAAGGATGATGGGGCTCGACCCTGCAGTCCTTGTCATCCTTGGTCTTTTTCCACTTCGACTGTCCCCTCCACCCTTTCTTTTTCCTGTCTTTCCTCCCACTTTTTCTTTGTTTTTCCGCCGAGGTATGCCCTTTTAAATAGAGGCGAATCGGTTCTTCCCGACCTTAAAAAAATAAAAAATAAAAATAAATAATATATATATATATATATATATATATATATAATATATATATATATATATATATTAAACATACACTAATTTTTGTCATTCATGTAGGGGGAACTGAAACGAGGTCAAGGGCCATAATATCTGGAGGATCTTCTACCCCTTGTCCTGGGCCTTTGTGGCAGAACAGACCTTGCGTGGCTGGACCTTGTCTCACGTACTCATGGCAAGTTATGCACGGGTCGGCAGCATGCATCAGAAGCGACGGTCTGGTTGTTACAGGTCAGGAACTTTATTATTTCATTTCTATGGTAAGCTTTGACTGTAAACTTAAATTACTTTGAAAGAATAAGTATAATAAAATTATACGATAAATACAATAAACAGTAGTCTAAATACAATAAATTCGATAACTATAATAAGGAAAAAATAACTACAATATTATGTGCACAGAAAAATGAATTCGTCAACAATTCGCAAATGGTTTATTCAACCATGTACGTTTGTTACATGGTTAGTGGTCATTGTATGGTCAAATTAACCATATGGATTAGTTGTAGAATAGTTAATTAACCATGTATTTCGCTTGTTTTAACTAAGTATATGTTACTCTTACACAAGAAATGTTTGATATATAATTTCTTCTATATAGTGAACTACTCAAAAATTAATTAACCCATTTCACTATAACTCACAAAGATCTTGAATACTAATCTAAAAATGGTATTACCCTGACAAGGAGGATGCGGGGATGCGCCGAAACCCTGCATCCCTGAGTGTGTGATTCGTGGGTCGGTGTGTTCTCCAGTAGGTGTCTGTGTGTGTCGTCCTGGATTACGCCCACACTACTCAGAAGCAATGCGTATCGACTCACCAAATGTATTCCAAACTTCAACATGAGCCTCGTGAAATCTCTCCCACTAAGACAAGCCAAATATTTACCTGGTAAGTTAATGTGTCTGAACCCTAATATAAAAAAAAAGAGAAATTTTCTGGAATTAGATTGTATTAGTATCGTAGTATTTAATAATATTAATAATTATTAATTAATAATAATATTTGAAGTTAAATCAGTATTTTACAAAAATCGGTTTACCTTTTAAATAATAAATAATTATATGTTGGAAGAATTACCTTCAAATTATATTTAAAAACTTTGGATCAATGAAAGAAAGCCACCCCCACCCTTCTTTAGTAGCTTTATAAGGCTAACTAACGAAAATATCACGACTTAACCTAACCAATCGTTAGGTCAACTGTACCCCCTTGACGAGTGGTTAGGTTAGGTCGTTATATTTTCGTTAGTTAGCCTTATAAAGCTAACTAAAGAAGGCTGGGGATGGCTTTCTTTCATTGATCCAAAACTTTAATATAAATATTAAAATAAGGTTTAAATCTGAAGTGAGAAAAGGTGGAAATAGTAAAATAGGTGAAAAAATAAAAAGGGAGAAAATGAGAAAAGTGGGAAACGAGTGAAAATGGGGAGAAAGTGAAGAAGGAAGAAAATGGGGGGAAGAGAAAAAGGAAGAAAGAAGAAAATGGGAGAAGTGAAAAAGGAAGAAAATGGGGAAAAGTGAAAAAAGAAGAAAATGAGGTAAAGCGAAAAGGAAAGGATCACCTGAAGATCAGGGCCTCCAGCCTTCGTTAGTTAGCCTTATAACGCTAACTAACGAAAATATCACGACTTAACCTAACCAATCGTTAGGTCAAGTGTACGCCCTTGACGACTGGTTAGATTAAGTCGTGATATTTTCGTTAGTTAGCCTTATAAGGCTAACTAACGAAGGCTGGAGGCCTTGATCTTCAGGTGATCCAAAGGAAAGAAATTGGGGAATGAAGAAGGGAGAAAATGGGAGAAGTGAAAGAGGAAGAAAGTGAAAAACTAATATAGTAACTATAACAACTTAGAAAACTAATTTTAATGAGAAAATAGCATAAAAAATATTAAGTCAATTTTATGCTTTTTCATTTCAGAGGGTATTAATGGCTGGATGTTTGCCATGATTGGTGTTGGAAGTGCTTTTGTAATATTCGTCATTATCTCCGTTTACTTAATGTGGTACGTAACTTCAAGTCTTAATTTACAGTAAAAAGTACAAAAACTTTATAGTACCTGATATTTCTAAGTTTAACTGAAGCTCTGTAATCTGATGAGCCACTGAAGTGAACATTTGATTAATATTTCGAACAGTCATCTTACCTTGAAACATATACATTCGATGGCAGAAGGTCTGTCCTCTTTCTTTGAATGAAAGAGACGCAGCCATTTCATAAATTTAAGTTCTCCAACGACCGACCCCAATTACCATGGAAATCAACATATACGTATTGAAGGAAACTATTTATCCACTTATCCCGGAGCATATTTTAAGGAAGAATGATAATAATTGTTTCCAAATAAATACTTTTGTTTCAAAAACGAATATATTGGTTTCCAGGTAAACTAGACGTCCTTGTACAACTTAACCTTAAAATTGCTGTATCAGTCATTCATGAAGTGAGAAAGAACGTCTACAATCGATTGCATATATAATTTTAAAGCCCACTTAACAAAACTTAATAATAATAATAATCATCTTTCTTTATTAAAAAATATGATAATTTCCATTAATTTATGTGTAATGAATAATTCATAGTAAAATCTATTAAAAAAAATTCTCCTTCAACAGCAAAAATCCTCGTGAACAGACCCAAACTCCTCTTACGCTCCGTCGACAAACACTTCGACAGAAAAACTCCGCCCAACCTAATTAATAATTAATTAATTATTAAAAAACAAGTTTTCAACAATATATATATATATATATATATATATATATATATAAATAATATTATTCCTAATAATAAATTTATCATAACGTTTGCTTTGTTACTGAGTTTTGCTAATAAATTGTATATAAAAATAATTTTGATTAGAAATATATGTACTTAATTGACAAATTATTGTATCGTATGTTGTTCACTAATCCATCAAATAATATATACATATATATATAGAGGGAGTCCCAAAGTTCCTGTGACAGAGAAATTATTTATTGTTATCATTTGTTCACAATGAAAGCATTACGTTTACACTTTTGAGGGTAAATTCAAAATCAGTGGATTGACAGAAAGGGTCTACTAATTTAATGGCCACCGAGTCCTCCTGATTTTGTAAGAAAGAGACAGACAGACAGACAGAGAGACAGAAGACGCTTTGGATTTCTATCTCTGTGGCCACTTAAAAAGTACCATTCAAAGCAATCGCCTTCAAACTCTCGAAGACCTCAATGTTAACATTTACAATCATTGTTGATCGGTCATAATGCGAAAACCTTTTAAAAACGCCTTTGGCTTCATTACATATCGTATTTCAGTGTGCAAAGATTTGCAGAGATATGCAGTTTAAGCATCTAATCTGAATAAAAATAACTTCCTTGTTACAGGATTTTTGGCACACCCTGTATATATATATATATATATATATATATTATATTAGATATATATATATATATATATATAATATATATATGCTTTGTAATTGTATATTATAATTTCCTGTAATAACGCCTATATTATTGTATACTCTGAAATTACCCCAAAACCTTGTAATCCTATATATAATTAAAAATAATTAAATTAATTAAAATATAATTAAAATTAAGTATAAAAATTAATGATTAATAAATAAACATTTGTTTATTTACCAGATATATTAACATTTTAAAATATTATCGTTAAACAAAAGGATCCTTATACCTTTTTAATAAAACACGTTTCATATAAAAATCACCATTTGGGATTTTTTCTTCAATATGTGTTTTAATTAAATGTTTAAATATCTTGTAAATATCACACACACACAGACACCACACACACACACACACACACACACACATATATATATATGCAACGATTTGGTTGGTTAAAACTATATTTAAATAAAATTAAGATTAATTTCCTATAAATATTGATAGATACATATATATATATATATATATATATATATATAATTAGAAAAATTCACAAAGAGAGAATGCTGCCTTCTCCCTGTAAATCATATATCAATAGACTAATTTGTATAACTTACCTTTTGAAGTGAATTTCAAATTCATAATACACTTTCGGGCTCTTTCGAGGTCTTTTTGTATTACAAAATCCGATACAGTGAAAATACATTTTAAATTAAAAATAGTACTTGTAAGGCTTTTAAAACTAAACTCAATTCTGCTCTTGTTGTTTGGAAAGATTTGAAATATATATATATAATTTTTACGCAGTTTATTTGATTTTCGTTAAACGCTAATATAAACTGTATAAAACATTGTACTGAATAATAGTTTGCATACTATGCTTTAAAAATTAAATTATCTATATATATATCACATTTTAATTAATAGAACTAATTGCAATAACTCTTCATTTATGGTTGGAAATATTTTATTTTTGTAATTATGTTATACTTGCAATATATATATATATTATATATATATATATATATATATATATATATTATATATATATATATCACATACATACATATATATATATATATATATACATACACGAAAGAATACTCAGACATTGACCATACAGTTCTAGATAGATAAAAATTTTGCATCATCCATGAGCCTTTTCATTTCGGTTGATAATGTCAAATAAAACCTACTGCTTTTGAGTGACGATGTTCCAGTGAAGTGCTGAAATCCATACGATTTTGTAGCATAAAATACAGGGTGATTGAAAAAGGTTTGAGTTTCTTTTGCATTATTTTTTTGGGAACACTTTATTTGATTACTCTGTACTATACCTACCAAACACTTGTCAAAAATTAAAGATATTGAATATGAAGCCTAATATAACAAATATATTTACGTAAATTGTATCCCAAATGTTTCCAAGGAAGTTCATAAATCTTGCGTTGTTGTTTATACTTAATGTATCTCATTCCGAATATTTTTTGGGGTGAGACTGAAATTTTGGCCATAGCTCAACATATATATATTTATTTTTCAGTTTTTTTTTTATAAATTCTTTTTGGCAATATATAATATATATATATCTATATATATATATATATAATATATATATATATATATATATATATACAGAAAGATGTTTTAAAAATTTTTGTGAACACCTTTTCCGATCGCAATTATACCGTAATATATATATATATATATGCATTTAACTGCAATGACCACGCAGTATATAATTTCTATTCATATATATATATATATATATATATATAATATAATATATATATATATATATATATTTTTTCTATTATAATTACATATTGTGCGTGTAATTTGAAGTTTTATATAACGTGTAAAAATCCCGTAAAGCTCTTTAATAATTTTAATTAATATCAGTGTGAATATTCGAAGCAAGAAATAAATGTTGAAAAAAATGTCCTTTTAATTTTAACTTTCTTTACTATCGACATATTTTTAAGTGTAACTTTCAGGTGAAAACGTTACATTCCTTTATGAAAATATATTAGATTAATTCCATAATATATATTTATTATATCAATATATATATATAATTATATAGATATATATATATATATATATATTAAATGCGCCTCGGTGGTGTAGTGGTTAGCGTCGCTGACTACGAATCCATCGGCCCCGGGTTCGGCAACCGGCGCGCAGCAAAACCCAGCTGTTCATCCTTCCACACAATAAAAGAAAGTGGTTGGTAGGTAAATGGGTACCCTAGGTGGCCTAGTGGTTAAGACGCTGGGCTGCTGATGGGGCGTGGTTCGGATTCCACGTTAAACTGTAGTGGTGAATACGTTTTATTATTTATTATCTTCATTATTTACGCTTCTTTCTACTTTACTATATCTCTATTTATTCTCGATCGGCTATTTCTTTCATTTATCACTTTGTTTCTCTACACTCTTTTTGCCGTATCGTATAAATATCATGGTAGCGCGCCTAGACTGAAACCGTTACAAAACAAGGGGGAAGGGGGGTATATTAATACTCTTTATTAACACTTATTACGTTTTATTAATTTCGAAAATGGTTTAGTTAATTAGGGGTATGCGAGTATGAAATTTATATATAATAATTTAGGTCGGAGAGGGACACCACTAATTAATTTACGTTACATTTCGTCAACCTATCGCGTAACGCGTTGCCTCAAGACTGAGTATTATGGGTAGTCCGCTCCTTGGGCTCCCTGTCAGGACTACCAACTGTACCCATTTTAAACAATTTAAATCTAACAAACATGCTTTTCGTAATTCAATTATTAGTAAATTTTACATTAAACATTATCTTAATTAAACAAACAGAAATTATATTCTTAACTAAGCATTACTACACTCGCATCACCCCCTTGAAAATAAGTTTTTCCATTAGAAAACTTATTAATATCGTTTAACAATGTCAATAAATTTATTCAACAAACTTACATATTTTGCAATTTTTTTTTTTTTTTTTCTTTAACAATTCAAGTTTAGAAATAGACAAGAAATAATAGAATGACAATTCCATACATATATTGTATCATATTATAAAAACCGAAAACTTTATAATTTTCACATTTGCATAAAATAACATTTCACTCTAATAATTAAATTACAACCTGTAACTAATGCCAAAAAAAATAACGGAAAATTTTCTTACAGTGGCTACACAAATCTCAAGTTCACAATCTATTCCCGCGATTTCTCATCAACGATCGCTTTACATTTGAAACAATTATTTGTATAGTTATACAGTTACTATCAGGGCAACATAGAAAAAAATAAGAAAAAGTTTACATAAAATACTGACCAAGAGCGCACATACTATTCACGAAAAACACAACAAATGGGCAATAATCGCACCCTTTTCACTTATAATTTCATTACATAATAATCAGTACATTAATTTGCTGGACGTTGTTTAGATGACACTCCGCACGCTGACAACGGATTTCAATTTTCAATCGCAGCTCTCCTGCTCACTTCGCTAGAATGCAAGGGATTGCATCAATCAACATGCAACAGGGCAGCACGCTATAATGGTTCCGCTCTCTCTCCAATGGCGAAAAAAAAAACAAGAGACGTCCAATTCTAAAAGGATCAGGGGGGGAGATATCTGAAAGCGGGACCACGCGCTGGAATTGGACGGAATTTGCAATTCTAGAAGTCGATGAAGAAACTCGCCTTGTCTCATCTCCACTTTTGTCGGTGAACGCTGCTCTTCCTACGTCCAGCTGAAAGACTCTTCTACTGGCAACAATCAAACGATGACTCCGCCGTAGGCCGTTTCCCAACGAACCTACTGTATGTCTGTATGGACAGTACAGTCGTAGGCACCCGTTCAAGCTCTCGTGGCTTGTCTACCGCGCGCTGTGACACATATTTAGCGAAGCATTCGAGCAGCGTGACCAGCTACTGCCCGAAAAATACCAGTAGACCATCTTCGATCGAAACTTTCGTGTGCCAAGACCCTGCACACGTAAATTTCTCTTCTCTTCCGAAACTGTCCTGCGCCAAGTCCATGCGCATTCGGTTCCTCTCTTCTGTCTCTTCTCTTCCGAAACCATCCTGCGCCAAGTCCATGCGCCATTTGGTTTCTCTTCTCTCTCTCTCATTGGTGATCGATCACCTATCCGGTCGACTAAACTCACTTGATGGAACTCGGATTCAACTTGGTTGACCCAAACTGAGCCTTTGCAATTTTGAAAAAAAAGTTTATTCGAAACGTTTCTGTACTGCTTATCATTTCATTTTTAATTTATCGAATTTTCTCGACAGTTCACTTCGAAACTAACTACACATTTGCTCTGGCCAAATTCACGGAAAAAAATAAAAAAATTTCGCAAAAATTTAATCAAATCTAGCTACCAATAAGGTCACTTATGGCAGTTACAGCAGAGAAGATAAAAAAAGTCATAAAACGCTAAACAAAATTGTACAGTATAAATATAAAAGCGCCCATACATAGTAACTGTTAGTATAATTTAAGAATTATTATTGTTCAAACTATCGTCAGAAATCACCTCAATACCTCTAAATACAAAAGACAAAAATGAACCCCAGAAACTTCATGTCATCCATTCTCTGACAATCATGAACCCTCTTGCTTTGAGGAGGAGCACACAAAGACGCCACAAAAACGTTACTGGCTATCTATAAGGCTCCATTTCCGAGTGTACACTTGAGTCAATGTTTCAAATGCATTAGTTAACTCCGACTGAAGGTTTAAACAATAATAATTTTCTAAACAGTTATTAAAAAGTAAAAAAAATTTAAATATTACTACCAAAAATTATTTTAATACAGTAATTCCAACTTGAAACGTCAAATTTCATATGAATTGAACTCGCAATTCGCAAATTACATCTGAGATACAACTCTCTCCTTCAACAGAAACCCCAGTATGGTTTGCAAATCACAAAAATCTCAGTAATTTATCGTTTCCAAGTGAAACTACAAATTTTAGTTATACTAAATAAGAATAGATCATATGCACTAAAAAATACACGCAATCCACTGTAAACAAAACAACACATTATAATTAAGAGCGGTCGCTTTGTTTGTAAGCGAACCTCTATACAAATATCCCTAACCGAATGAAACTGCATTATATCCTAACATAATTTCGTAATATTTTCCATGCAAACGCTCGAACTAAAAAAAAGACATTTTTCATTTCTAATTCCAAATTAAAATATCAAATTAAAACATCCTTTTTAGAATACAATCTAAATTTGAACTAAAAATTTTACCATTGTCATTGAACTGGAAAAAAAATAAAAATCGGCCTACCTGTACAAATAAAATTGATTATTGAATGAATTTATAAAACGTAAAGAAAATTTTCTACACAAATTTCTGTAATTCAAAAAAATTATAATATCCAGATTTAGTAAAATGTGTACCGTAACTCACATTGGCCGCCAAAATAAAAATAAAATTTACTGCTGCACTTTTAGGCCTATATTTAATAAATTCAATGTTATGCGCGGAAAAACAATTTAGAATTTTATGCATAACATTTGTGCTTATTAAAGAAAAATCCTATGCTTATTTATGTTAAACCAATTAAAATTTTGTTAAATAACTAAGAATTTACTACTCAATAGACATACCGTAATAACGGTTAATCTCCGAACAATATTTTACGATAGGCCTACAAGAAATCTTCTTAGTACATACAATAGCCATCTTACCAAATATGTCGGAATTGTCGTGAAATGAACGAAAGAAACAGAGAGAGGAGAAAAAAAATAATCAGCTTACCTACCAAAGTTTATGGTATATAAATATATGTAATTATATATATAACTAATAAATACGTATTAGTTAATAATAATAATAATTAATTAAGTATATAAAAAATCCAAAAAAACTTATAAAAAATTTCACAACACAATTTCTCTATTTCAGTTAAACGAATTCTGCTTATTTTGAAATTTAACACAATCCTATACGGCGACTTATAATCTGACAAATTTAATATGTTTAAGATTACCTTTCGACTGTCAATTAACTGTAACTTAACCTATATAGCGCGAAGCGAGCGAAGCAAAAAGCCCGTAAATCTATATAAACAAAATAATCCTATTATTATATACAGGCAATCGAAATATAATCAAAAATCTGCTAATGAAACCCAGAAAATTTCTCACAAATTTTCGCTAAAACATTTTGAAAGGACCATATAAAATGTGTATCATACTGTATTTAAACTAACAATTCACTTACGTACAAATTTTCTTATATTATGATTATTACAATTACTACTAATTCCAAAAGTTTTAAACAAAAGTAAAAAGGTAAGCTGAAACAGCATACAGTGGAAGAGACGAAAAAAAGAAAATTGAGTCTTCAGGCAGCACGATAATTTTCAAACTACAGGGTGGGCCGTAAGTTTCCATACATAGGAAAAATTAAACGTTTGTTTTTATGTTTCAGATACCCTAAGAATATGCGTTTGACGTAAGATCTTGTTTACTGATGAAGCAAATTTTTACGTCAATGGAGAGGTTAATCGGCAAAACATACGTTATTGGAGTAATGCTAACCCTAACTGGCTGAGTCCGACGAAGATGCAAGGTGCCGGTAAAGTGATGGTGTGGGCCGGATATGGGTGACAGAATTATTGGACCAATTTTTGTCAGTGGAAATCTTAATGCCGAAAGGTATCTTAACATGTTGCAAGAAGAGATTTTCCCATCCCTGCTAAACGAGGAAGGTAACTTCCCAGTTTACTTCCAGCAAGATGGAGCTCCACCTCATTATGGTCTTCACGTGCGTCGGTATTTGGATCAGCAGTTTCTGGATGCTTGGATTGGTCGGCGTGGTCCTGTGGAGTGGCCTCCCAGATCCCCAGATCTCACCCCCCTTGATTTCTATCTTTGGGGGCACTTGAAGGCCATGGTGTATCAGGAAAAGATACGAGACATAAATCATCTAAAGGAACGTATCACCAACGCCATTACAAGCATAACGTCAACTGTGCTAATGCGTGTTCATCAACAGTGGGGAACACGTATTGAAATGTGTTTTCAAAACAATGGCAACCATGTAGAGCATATTATATAAATAAAAATGGTTGTCCATAAAAAAATGTTTATTTTTCCTATGTATGGAAACTTACGGCCCACCTGTATATCCTCTCCTACCGAATGAACGAAATTTAATGTAATAATGACTCGCAATATTGAGTCGGACAAGTTTTTCTACCGACTCTAACGACTAAAATAAGTTTTCGAGTCACTAGACTCAATCTCAAACAACCAATTTTGACGCGCAAACTTTTTGAAGCGACGTGACTCGAAATAATTTGGAAAACAATGGGCGCGCCATTTTGAATTTTTCATTTATAATGAATTTTAAGGAATGAAAATCGAAATTTGCCTGCAAGCGGGATAAACTTTGCATTTAGATATTTTAATAATCGAAATAAAATATTCATTAACGCTATTGGCTAATATACCGGGTTTGAAGAATTTTAATCGAAATCCTAGTCACGTGGGTAAGCCTCACAAAATATGATGTAAGACCACCGCTCGCCACCAGATGTAGTGAATACGTTTTATTATTTATTATCTTCATTATTTACTCTTCTTTCTGCTTTACTATATCTCTATTTATTCTCGATCGGCTATTTCTTTCATTTATCACTTTGTTTCTCTACACTCTTTTTGCCGTATCGTATATATAGGGTGAACCAAAAGTAGGTGGACAGTAAATGATAACGTTTATTTTGAGAATACATATTTAATTTTTTTGTATACTATAATACAAAATAAAATTTAAATAAATTTAGTTATAATATTTAATATAATATAACACAAACACCATAGTTATAATGAACACCATAGTTATAATATAATATAACACAAACCGTATTCAACCTACTGTCCACCTACTTTTGGTTCACCGTGTATATCATGGTAGCGCGCCTAGACTGAAACCGTTACAAAACGAAGGGGGGAGGGGGAGGTATATTGATACTCTTTATTAACACTTATTACGTTTTATTAATTTCGAAAATGGTTTAGTTAATTAGGGGTATGCGAGTATGAAGGTTATATTATAATAATTTAGGTCGGAGAGGGACACTCACTAAATTAACTTTACGTTACATTTCGTCAACCTATCACGTAACGCGCTGCTTCAAGACTGAGTATTATGGGTATACAGTCCGCTCCTTTGGGCTCCATTCAGTACTGCCAACCGTACCCATTTTAAACAATTTAAATCTAACAAACATGCTTTTTCGTAATTTCATAATTATTAGTAAATGATTTACATTAAACATTATCTTAATTAAACAAAACAGAAATTTATATTCTTAACTAAGCATTACTACAGTAGGTCTAAGGTGGAGTGAAAAGCTTGACCTTTGTCAGAATGAACAATTCGGGCGGAAGCTAACCAAAGGTTTTATTATTTATTTATAACCAAAGGTTTTATACAGTATAGAGGGTGTCGCAGAAGTCGCGCATCATAGGAATTTTCAGTGTTGACTATAATATATTATTTTTTTCTTTAAAGTAGTGGATGGCTACGAAATTAACAATACACGAGAGGGTGAACTTGGTTTTAATGTATCGAATACCAAGTACAAAAAATCGATACTGGTACCGATTCATCGATTTGTAATACCTGGTATTCCATGCATTAAAACCAAGCTCACCCTCTCGTCTATTGTTAATTTCGTAGCTATCCCTTACCTAAAAAAAAATAATATATTACAGTCAACACTGAAAATTCCCATGATGCGCGACTTTTGCGCCACCCTGTATATATATATATATATGTATATATTTCACTGTCATCTATTATTTTTTTATTTTATACTATGCTATATATAGTTCTGTATATTGTTCTACATAAACTTACATATATATATTATATATACACACATTGGTTTCCATGGTATCTGCTTGGCGTTGGGTTTCTTAAAACGATGAAATTATTGCATTTCAGTCTTCAATGCACGGAAAGAGAGCAGAACATTGGATATATATATATATATATATATACGGAGACTTTGTCAGTACGTTGACCCTCTATATGCTTGACAATGATACTACAAGCTGTTCGTATCCTGAATGGTTGTATTGACAGAGTTGTGGGCTTTGTAAAATATAAAACCTTTACAGAAACTCAAACTTAACCAATTAACGCATGTCTTAAACGTTGATAATATATATATATATATTATATATATATTATATATATATATATATATATATATATTATCAACGTTTAAGACATGTGTTAATTAGTGTTAATTAGTATATTAGTGTTAATTAGTATATATATATATATATATATATATATATACATATATTATCAACGTTTAAGACATGTGTTAATTAGTTAAGTTTGAGTTTCTGTAAAGGTTTTATATTTTACAAAGCCCACAACTCTGTCAATACGACCATTCAGGATACGAACAGCTTGCAGTATCATTGCCAAACATATAGAGGGTCAACGTACTGACAAGGTTTCCGTATATATATATATATATATATATATATATATATGATATATATAATATATATATATATATATATATATATATATGAGGGGTCCCGCGTCTTAAGGTACCTAAGCGCCAAAATTAAAATTCGCCAGAATCGCCTCCAAAGTTCAGCAATATTCTCGCAATAGTATCTGTTATTAATTGAGCTAGAACGTTAATTTTTGCTAAATTAGAGTTCTAAGTATGCTAATGAGGATGTTGATGAGTTTTTGGAATAGATTTTAATATTTTATATTTTATATATACTTTTTTAATTTTTTGATTTTCTTATTATGCCGAACTTTGGGTGAACTTTTGGCTGGCGATAGAGGTGAAAAAAGTAGTTCGCTTCATAAGGTTTTCAACCATACTTCTAGTGTCGTAAGGTCATTATAACCCAAACCACGCGATAGAGGAAGGGTGAAAATAGTGATATCCATCAAAAACACGTTTTCGCCTGTGGTGGTGCTTAGGTACCTTAAGACGCGCGACCCCTCATATATACTTCCAATGTTCTGCTTTTTTTCCGTGCATTGAAGACTGAAATGCAATAATTTCATCGTTTTAAGAAACCCAACGCCAACCAGTTACCATGGAAACCAATATATGCATTTTGAAGAAAACCATTCGGGCCTTTTCAGAAATTTGGACTGTTTCCTATTTTTTTGAAAATTTAATGTAGATTTTTATGTTGATTTAAAAAATTGTAAGTCTTTTTTAGGAGAAATTAACCTAACCTAACCTAATTAACCTAATCTAACATAACAACATAACCTAACATAACTTAACCTAACCGAACCTAACACAAGGCATTGAATCTATGTGGAAAAAGGTCAAACGAAGGAATAAGAGACAGTCAGGGACTCGCCAGCAGATGATTGATACCTACTTGTGCGAATTCATGTGGCGACAGAAAAATAACGGTCGAAATCTATTCACACAAATACTTAGTGACATAAGCCAATTTAATAATACAATAACTCTTGTATTAGTTTTCAATTGTATTGTTATAGTGTTTGACTTACAGTAATACAAATTACAATAACAAACATAACTTTTGAACCGCTCATTTCTCCAGAAAACGACTTACATTTTTTAAATCAGCGTAAAACTCTACATTAAATATCTTATTTTCAACAAATCGGAAACAGTCCAAATTTCGGGAAAGCAAGCTCTCACCATTCATTTAAAAGACAATTATGAGAGTTATTTTAGGAAGTTAAACGTGGTGTCCGGTTATCATAACAAAATTATATTTGAGAAAACGCTCCCCAGTACATTTTTTTC
>JAJOZX010009485.1:62500-100000 GCA_023014485.1 Bathynomus jamesi | reverse complement strand
CCTTAACCTACTTTGTAACGGCAAAGGTCAGGTACAGAGGGGACCTACGGCTTTTCGTGAGATCCGAACTATCTAAAGGTCACCACATCATCCGAATGATGGTCCTCCACCAAACTACTGAGAAGACCCAACGTCGCTTAACTCGCTAATCTTACGGAATCGGTGTTATTACATGGTCACCACGAAGCTCTCTTTATTAAATATACAAATAATAATAATAATAATAATAATAATAATAATAATGTTCAAAATTCTTCCAAAGAACATTTCATATTCAGCTAATAAAAACTTTTTGAATAGACCTTTTACATTTTACGTGCTGTTTTCCATAAAATTTGCCTATTATCATTATACTTTGCGTGACGTCATCGTGAAAGAGGTCTTCGAGCTCTCATTCACTTGATACATCGAAATCAAACTCGTTTCACCCTTTTATTGTTACTTAATCATGAACACCAGTGAATTTAACATTAATTAACTATGAATTAACTATGAACTTACCATGAAATGACCAAGGAGTTATCTATGACTTATATATATATATATATATATATATATATATATATATATATATATAGTATATAGACTATATATAGCTCAGAATACGTAAAAATGAATGGTTTGGGCTTAGTGAAAACGTGTATTATTTTCACCCAGTTTTATGGCTTTAAAGTTCCCACTAATAAGCATCGCAAGCAGCTTCATCAGTGAGCTTTCAACATACACATCCAGTATACAGTATATCATACATAACCATATACGGACGCCGACGACTTTGCTCTGCAATTGGACATTTCACATTCTACAGTAAATGAAAAGGAGTAGCTTCATCAGTGAGCTTTCAACATACACATCCAGTATACAGTATATCATACATAACCATATACGGACGCCGACGACTTTGCTCTGCAACTGGACATTTCACATTCTAAATGAAAAGGAGTAGCCTAAACTAATTTAACACAGCGTAATCTACCCTAATTTAACCGAATTTAAACTAACTTTTCCTTAAAAATTGCCCTGCATAAAGCTTCTAACTCTTGACCTTGTGCAAGCTTAGAATTTTTGGTGTCGATTTTTGGAGGGCGACAGTATTCAGGGCCACTTTCAGCAGGTCGACGTTTTCCTCTACAATATCTGAACCATCAACTTATCATGCATGAACCTACAGAAATGCCTCCTACGAATTCGTTCGACCTTCTTTTGTTTGATGATGAACAAATATTTTTCACTCCATTTTCTTTTGTAAAAAAAAAAAAAAAATGTTTCCCTTATCGAGGTAAATAAACCACGTACTAAAATTTCTCAGAAACAAAAGAAAACGGAATTCTGTTGGTGTGTATTTTGGAGAATTTTTTTTCTACGAAAAACAATATATATATATATATATATATATATATATATATAGAGAGAGAGAGAGAGAGAGAGACGTCAGTACGCGTGAGAGATTTCTTTAAAGAAATAATCCCCACCTGACATACAGCATCTTAGCACCCTTCATCTTTCGAAGCAGAAACTAACAGGGTTTCATATATATATATATACACTCTCACACACACACACACACCCACACACACACACACTATATATATACACACACATATATATATATATATACGCCTCGGTGCGCCTCGTTGCGCCTCGGTGGTGTCGTGGTTAGCGTCGCTGACTACGAATCCATCGGCCCCGGGATCGAGACCCGGTGACGGCAGCCGGCGCGCAGCAAAACCCAGCTGTTCAGCTTTCCACACAATAAAGAAAGTAGTTGGTAGATAAATGGGTACCCTGGGTGGTCTAGTGGTTAAGACGCTGGCTGCCGGTGGGGCGTGGTTCGGATTCCACGTTAAACTGTAGGTCTAAGGTGGAATGAAAAGCTTGACCTTCGTCAGAATGAACAATTCGGGCGGAAGCTAACCAAAGGTTACACACAGACCATGCATGGAACAAGGAACTCTTTTGGGAAAATTAAATTCGCTATAGTCCGAATAAATAATGGTAAATGACAAATACTATAGTTTTTCTTTTTCATGAAAAGTGACCCACTGCCCACGTTGGCCCGTTGCTCGTGACCCGTTGCCCATGTTAGGCTTCCATCATGAAAAAAAAAATAGTATTTTGTCATTTACCATTATTTATTCGGACTAAGTGGATTTACTTTTCTAAGAAGAGTCCTTTGTTTCATGCACGGTCTGTGTGAAAACACACACACACACACACACACACACACACACACGCTCACACACACACACACTGTTAATGGGGCCGCCGTTTAACTTTGGGCAGCCGGATTATTGGGCCAAATTTCTAAAAACGAAAACGAATAATTGAATTATCGTATTATTAAATCTGCTTATTAGGGACAATCAGGCCGCTTTATTGTACTGCATTGTTGGGTGAATTGTGACGCTACACACACACACACACACACCCACACACACACACCATTAACTTATTTGGTAATAGTGAACACGATTGGTTGATGGTAGCGTTGTATGGATGATGTACAGTGTGCGCTGTTACATTATTTGGTAATACAATGTGAATGTGAATACAAGCTGGCAAATTCAGCAGACAATGTTGAAGTTGTGACTACATTACCAGGTGTTATTAATGAAGAAGTTTTTGACGCAATTGACGATGACGTGCGGTGCTACGCCGATTATGACGTGTGACGAGAGCATTATCGAGCAAATAGCATCAAAGCGTCTTCAAAGAGATTCAGATCCAGCCAGCAACGATGACGACGAAACTGAGCCTCGAAAAATAACCCATGCAGAGGCTGAAGCGCGCATAAGTGCCTTAAGAAATTTTTCATGCAAGGAGTGGCAGGGTGTCCTCAATCTGCTTTAGATGCATGCAGTGATTTTGTTTGTTCACAATCATTAAAGTTTTTGAAATAATCCACTTTAGATAATTTGTTCTCACAATAAATATGTGCGCGCTTCATTTTTATGGTCCTTCGTAATATGTATATACTCGTCCCAATTAAGCGGAAACGAGTATATATATATATATATATATATAATATATATATATATATATTATATATATATATATATGGGATTGAATTCAGAACTCAGAACTACCGCGAAATGTTAGAGGGCAATTGCAATGCCCCACTGCATTCAATAAATATTGCACCCTGCAACATTCCAACTTGCAACATTGCATATAACATGCTGAATGTGTTTTTCAACCCCCCTCCACCAACTTCAGGGCCCTTCACACCACCCACAAAAAAATACCTAAATATATATATATATATCAACTCCAAGGGTAACCTAACCTAGTTGCTCAGGCCCACAAATTTTTTTTTTTATAAATGTGTGGGTGTGTATAGAAAAGCTTCTTTTATATCTATGTATGTGAACTCCGAGGAGTAACCTAACCTAGCTGCTCAGTCCTACAATATATATATATATATATATATATGTGGATCTGTATAGAAAAGCTTCTTATATATATATATATATATATATATATATATATATATATATATACACACACACACACACATATATATATTATATATATATATATATATATATATATATATACATTATAACTGCAAACACGCAGTGTAATTAACGTAAAGAACGACGCTTTGTATAGGAGAATTATCCGCGCAAGATGAGAGCGAAAGAACGAAACAAATGAAAAATGAGGTACCCACCCGGGAATCGAACCCGGATCTTCCGATTGCCTGTCAGATATGATAACCACTACACCACAGGCCTCACCCAAACAAATGTCGTAATTCCTCTACATACGCTCAGAAACCAATGCCCCAAAGGGGCACCTCCCGCATGCCGTAACATTATATACATTATAACTGCAAACACGCAATATAATTAACGTAAAGAACGACGCTTTGTATATATATATATATATATATATATATGTGTGTGTGTGAATGAACTCAGAATGGTTCCCTGAGTTTTTTATGATACACACAGACCATGCATGGAACAAGGAACTCTTCTGAGATAATTAAATCCACTATAGTCCGAATAAGTAATGGTAATGACAAATACCATAGTTTTTCTTTTTCATGATGCAAGCCCGACGTGGGCAACGGGTCTCTCGCAAGAGGTCCCCTAAATATAGCTTCCCTCACCAGCTATCTGCAAAGCAGACAGGATCCAGCTTTGGGACATGGATCTAGGGTTTAAAGCAGCCTAACCCCACTACATTTAGAACCTCAATATAAGTAAAAGACTCGTTGCATTCACGTCGGATTGAATAAATCAAAGAAAAAGGGGTAACTATTATATTTTTAGCCAAAACCAAAACTTAAACCTCAACTGGCAGAATTGAGCGTCCACTTTTGAAGGCACATAACATGTCCGTTTCATGATGGGAATGAACTCAGAATGGTTCCCTGCGTTTTTTATGATACACACAGACCATGCATGGAACAAGGAACTCTTCTGGGATAATTAAATCCACTATAGTCCGAATAAGTAATCGTAAATGACAAATACCATAGTTTTTCTTTTTCATGATGCAAGCCCGACGTGGCCAACGGGTCTCTCGCAAAGAGGTCCTATAAATATAGCTTCCCTCACCAGCTATCTGCAAAGCAGACAGGATCCAGCTTTGGGACATGGATCTAGGGTTTAAAGCAGCCTAACCCCACTACATTTAGAACCTCAATATAAGTAAAAGACTCGTTGCATTCACGTCGGATTGAATAAATCAAAGAAAAAGGGGTAACTATTATATTTTTAGCCAAAACCAAAACTTAAACCTCAACTGGCAGAATTGAGCGTCCACTTTTCAAGGCACATAACATGTCCGTTTCATGATGGGAATGAACTCAGAATGGTTCCCTGAGTTTTTTATGATACACACAGACCATGCATGGATCATGAAACGGACATGTTATGTGCCTTGAAAAGTGGACGCTCAATTCTGCCAGTTGAGGTTTAAGTTTTGGTTTTGGCTAAAAATATAATAGTTACCCCTTTTTCTTTGATTTATTCAATCCGACGTGAATGCACGAGTCTTTTACTTATATTGAGGTTCTAAATGTAGTGGGGCTAGGCTGCTTTAAACACTAGATCCATGTCCAAAGCTGGATCCTGTCTGCTTTGCAGATAGCTGGTGAGGGAAGCTATATTTATGGGACCTCTTTGCGAGAGACCCGTTGCCCACGTCGGGCTTGCATCATGAAAAAGAAAAACTATGGTATTTGTCATTTACCATTACTTATTCGGACTATAGTGGATTTAATTATCCAGAAGAGTTCCTTGTTCCATGCATGGTCTGTGTGTATCATATATATATGTGTGTATATATGGGATGAATTTCACAATTAAAAACGTAAAATGAATAAATGCTGCAAACCCACAAGGAAAAGAAAAACGATTCCAAGGCCTTTCGTGTATTCAGAGCTACACCTCGTCAGGGTCATTCCTGACGAGGTGTAGCTGTGAATACACGAAGGCCTTGGAATCGTTTTTCTTTTTCCTTGTAGGTTGCAGCATATATGTATATATATATATATATATATATATATATATACTGTATATATTATATATATATATATATATAATTATATATATATATGATGAATAAAACCACGAAGGAAAGGAAACACAAAATGGTGCTCAAGCGCTTTCTTCTAATGACATCCTCAGGAACACTGTGAACTCCAAGGGATAACCTAACCTAGCTGCTCAGGACCACAAAAATATATATATATATGTTAACCCCTCCGTCTATGGCCCTGAGTCGGTTCGGAATCGACGGGGGTTCTAGTTAGGAGGCAGCAACGGATATTTCTTCTATAACATTCTAATTCTTTTCGGTCGCCTCTTGTTAAACTCTTGGCTACAGACGCGCCAGACTGTTATGCCAGTATCTTTTATGGTGCTTGGGTTGTCTGTTTCTCTCGCTTTATGGGTCGACGATTATTAATTCTTCTCTTGCTATAATACTCTGATACTTTCTCTTGGTACTAAACTTATCGATTTTTCTTTTATAACTTATCGACTTAACTGACTAAGTTCTTCTGAAGAGAGCCCAACTCAAGGGGAAAAATAAAAAGTTTCTCTTACTCTAATTTACTTCTTAAAAATTTACAGGTAGTGCTCTAGATTTACAGGGGTAGAGGTTCGACCTCTTTCGACCATGGCTCAGGCCGGAATCTAAAAAAAGTTAAGGAGGCAAGGGGCCTCTGCCCCCTCCTCGCAGCGAGGCTGCTAACAAGGGAGGCTCGTAATGAAGTGCTATAATGAAGTCCTATAATGAAGTGCCTTAATGAAGTACCGCAATGAAGTGCCGTTCATTTTACAAATACATGTATAATATAAACCTAAATGTTGGGGGAAGACAGTTGAAGGTTAAGTTCCCCCCTTTTAAACACATGATCAGATGTTTGAAAAATTCCAAATAAAAATAATAAAAAAAATAAAAATAAAAACTAATTTGTATTTTTCGCCGAGTCTACATTTATGAAAGCGATATAATTTCATAGTAGTACATAAGTACAAATTGAGTACATGACTTGAGTACGTATTAATTTTGGTTCATTACAATTACGATTACAATTACCAATTAATTCATATTCACTTACTGTTTAATTACACTTCCATTTAAAGTACATTCTTACATTACCGTATATATTAAATCATTACATTTAATTACAGTGCCAATGAAGTACATTACAAGTTATTATTAATTACAGTTTCATTAAAGTACATTACGTTATATTAAATTAGAGTATTACAGTTAATTACAATTAAACAGTTTCTATAACTTTGTTTTGTTTTTCAGTGTTTCATATTAATAGACAATTAAGATGTTAGAAATATAATACAAAGTACTTGGGCTAATACGGTATGGATTTATATACAACATAATATGTTATAATATGTTATAACATGTTATAAATTTGAAATCAGAGCGACAAGAGGTTTCACGTTTTCAGATGTTTGATTTATGCTGATTTGCGAATTGCGTACACTTGCATAAGCATTTATGAATATCTTGCGAGGGGTGAACGCACTTGAAAAAAAATAATAAAAAAAACAATACGGAACGTATTTGAGCGTTTTCGAACGAATGCAAAAAGTTTTGCATTTCACGAGCAAAATGAATATTTAATAAAATTGACATACGATAATGGTCAAGATAAGATATGGACGTATGGGGGCGGGGATATGGTCGAATAATAGTTATATTTATACTACATAACATATAAATAATGACTTCTATAGAGTGTACAGTTTTTATTATGATGATAAAGAATTTTCATAAATTGCATACTAGAGATATAATGAAGGGAAATTAATGACGGGAAAATGTGACGTCATAGTTATTGAATTTGTACGTATAGTAGTATAGTACAAATCATTATTAGGAAGATTTACAAGAACGAATTAGAGACAAAGAGTGGGTATTAATGACTAAGAAGTACAACTGCGGGTTCCAATCCTGTTACATGCAATGTGTATGCATAATCTAGGGTCGAGGGTGAGATGGAAGACAATCATAATTAATTATAATAAATTCTATAACAATGAAAAATGGAAAATAGATACGACTAAACCACAGAAATGGTAGATCATAGGGTTGTGACACAAACAAAAATAGGAAGCTACAAATAATTTTTATCCAAAACTCGCTTAGGCAATTTTGGTTTCTTATGTAAAATGAATATGGATTATTCATTGTTCATTTTTACAGTGTTTCCCCCTCTAAAATGGTATTAATACAATAATATAATACAATTAATACAATATAATAGAATTGAGAAAATAACATCCAACGAATTCATATTAGATGATGACATTCTTTTTTACAATACAAGTTTTATACAGAACAAGTGAGTTATTATATAATATAAAAAAAATTCAAAGATTAATACTTTAATTTAGACAACCATTTAAGTTAGACAAACAATGATATGGTTAAATTTTTTTACCAAATTTTATTTTTTTCTGTGGGATAAATTATGTACATAATGAATAGAGTAGATAAAAGGGAAAAACGTAAATCGTACAATCTATAAACTAATTTTTATTGACTAGCGTTGGTAAAAATAGAATTACGTAATGGATGATGTATAGACCTGTGGTCAAGTGTGTATTTATGTGTACTAGGTACAAAGTGTGTATCTTACAATTTCGAGAGACAGATTAGCTGGGAGGATTCTTAAATTAACTGAATAAATGCATGAGCGAGAATTTATATATAGTAAGCAATAATTATGATGTATTATAATGATGATGTTTGCATACGAGTTTTAATGCAAAAGTGATGGACGTAAATGATTCGAATATAAAAGTAATAAAATTCAATTAGGATTATAGATTTTACATAATCAGTTACACGTATAAGGTAATTAAAAAAAACGAACTTAGAGAACTTACAATTAATGAAAGTAAATCTCACGGTTTTAAAATTAAATTTTGAAGATGGAATTAAATTCGACTAGTAACATTCCTAGCTATATATGAACTATATAACCATTAACATTGACCAGAAGTATCGGTACGATAATTGAATTAAAAAATTAAGAATACAAATTAAAAATAAATCAATTATGCATTTAATGAGCTAAACATAATTTTATAATTCTTAAAAATAAAAGTAAATCGAACCTTAGATGAGTTTCGGCCAAGAATAAAAAAGTTATTGAAATGGAAGGAAAGCATTTCGAACAATCTTTTCTTTTAATAATTTCAGGTAAATTTTACATTAAAAATTATTTTTATATAATAAAAAAAATATTAAAAAGGTTTAATAATTTTTGCATGTTAAGTAGAAAAATCATACTCTTTCGTTGAATGTTGATAGAATTTGAATTATTTGATATTTTGACACAATTAATTAAATTCGACCAACACAATTACTCAGTATTCATCGAATAAAAAAAATATAAAAAATATAAAAATTGAAAATAGAAATCAATTATAAACTATAATGAACTAAACATATACTGTAATATAAAAAAACACAACCTAAATTGAGGTTATGTTCCATCGTACCAAAGAGGAATTAACCATGGTTGAACCATTTCTCTGGTTGACACGGTTCAACTGGGGTTGGGGTGTTAAAATAAAATAAAGACAAAGTTTGGAGTACGACATTCGGGGGAATTGAGTGACTAAGCAGGGGGTATAAGTCTGAAATTGACAATTATCTTTCGTGAGCACTTTGCTCTTTAAAAAAGATTGCTTGTCACACTACTTGAACAAAAATTAAAGAGTTGAAACAAAACGGAGGGACGGTATGTTCCTCAGCATAGTAATTTAAAAGGAGTCATTGGGACAAGATCGATTAATTAATTATTACACAACTATTATTATCACGTATACATTACAATGATTACACTAGGCAACAAATTTCAACTTTTTTTTTGTTACAGACACGTGAACTACTGATTCCTACTAAAGCGCTGATGCTGATTTCAGATCTGATATCAAAATTTCTCTATCACGTCCAGATTTTGTGTAACCGAAAACCCTATTTTCATTTTTTTCCTCACCCGCTTCTATTACGAAAGCCGTCTAAGCTACTTTTCCGTGCCACGTTTTATGTTAAGCATACTTAAATAATTAGTGAACAGGGATGTCTTTCCTCCTTTATTCTGGCTTAAGACAGACAGCGGAATTCCGCTGGTGGAGTTACCACCCCTGCGCCCAACCATCCACCCAAAGCGCGTTAGTATTTTGTTGTTACTACTGAAAGGCAAATTCCTGTTCTTAAGTGAACTTTGGTGTGTGTCCTCTTCCTTTGTCGCTTGTAGGATGACGAGCTCTCCTTCTGCAGGAACCAACAATAATCTCCCATCATATTTGGGTTGAAATTACCTTGGTATCTGTTTTCCATAACTGAGATCTGTTGGTGGAAGCGCTCACCATGCTCGTCACTTACAGCCCCAAGGTTGGCCGGGAAGAAGTCAAGATGAGAATGTAAAAATGAATTTTCAAAGACATTCTGCATCCCATTATTTCATAAGATTTAAGCATGTTTTCTACGAGTTTACGGTGGTTTTCAGCTTTGTGGTTTCCAAGAAAATTTTTGACAACTTCAACGAAAGATGTCCATGCTCCTAGTTCATTCTCATTTAGGTTAGATGGAAACGATGAGTCGTGGATGACACTGCGGATCTGTGGTCCAGTGAAAACTCCAGCTTCTAGCTTAGCATCTGTCAATATTCCTTTGAATTTATCCTTTAAATATTGGAAACCACTACCTTGATGATCCATACCCTTCACGAAATTTTTCATAAGGCCAAGTTTAATGTGAAGGTGTGGAAGATGTACTTTCTGAGGGTCAATAAGTGCTGGGTGTTTCACATTGTATTTACCAACAACATGTTCAGTTCTAGATGGCCAATCATGTTTTTTGTAGTGGTTCTTGTCATCTCTGCTGTTCCATAGACACAAAAAGCACATATGCTTTGTTAGCCCAACTGTAACCCAAGAAGTAATGATACAACTTTAAGGTCGCCACAAATATTCCATGTGTGGTCCTTATATTTGATGAGTCTTAGCAGCAGTTTCATCGATTCATAAGTCTCATTAAGGCCAGTGGCATGTGCTACAGGTATTGAAGGTTTTTCATTGCCGTTGTGCAGTAATACAGCTTTAAGGCTAGCTTTACTAGAGTCAATGAACAGTCTCCATTCTTTTGGATCATAGCGACAGCCAATCCCTTGCATCAGACCACTGATATCGTGGCAGAAACAAACGTTTTCTTCCTGTAAGTAAAATGATGAAAACTGCAAATGGCGATGGCGGAAATGGGAAACTTTGGTGTTTGGTTGGAGAAGATTAAATTCTTGAAGTCTTGAACCAAGCAACTCTGCCTTTTCTTTTGGTAATTCCAAATCGCGCGCACTAAGTCATTTAACTCCGCTTGACTTAACAAATGTGGGGAAATATTTGCATCTGGAACATATATGCCATCTTTCCCTGTTTCTATATCACTAGCAGAATCTTCAGATGAACTGCTGTCTGTTATCGTTGCTGGTGGAACTGGTGGTGGATTTGTTTCATCATGTGGTACTGGTTTCATTGCTGATTCGCAGTTTGGGTACGTGATCTTTGATTTGTTTTTCTTTGTGAAACCAGCAATCTTTGTCAAACAAAAATAACAATCATTGAAGTGATTTTTCGGCTCACGCCAAACCATGGGGACTGAGAACGGCATAGCTTTTCTTTCCATTCATCCAAGCTATTAACATTGCATTGCACTGTGCACAGCAAATATGTGGTGCCCAGTCCCTCTGTTGGTCTCCTAACTTACAGTCAAAATAACACTTGTAGGCAAGTTTAATCTTTGTTGTTATGTTTCTACGTTGTGGCTTAGGTGTATATTGTCCACAGACAAAGCAGAAGTTGTCTGGGTGATTTACACAAGCACGTCTATTTGATGCCATTTTGAATTACCATACAATATCTGAAAAAACGTAGAAAGTAATTATTACGATGTGCAAAATAAAAAGAAATACACACCGTAGTACAAAACAAATGCTATAAAACACACAAGTCACCACAACCTGTCACTTGCTCATCAGCAGAGAGCTTCAACAACCGTTCTGCTTGACTGTCACATAGCGACTGACCGTTGGGCCGTTGCCCGTTACTATGCTCTTGACTCAGTGTTGCCAACTCGGGATAAATTTTATTTATCAAAATTGTTCGAATTTGTATATAGTTGGCAAAAAAAATTGCTTTAACCTTGAAAAGCAAGTTTCATATTACTGGCATTAAGCCGATTAAAACCAAAATCTGGACGTGGTAGAAAATTTTACTAAAAGTGATTTGCATTTTACACAAAATCTAGACGTGATAGAAAAAATTAATTATAGATTGAATCAGCATACCGAAATTAGCTAGGAGCACCTATTTGGTCTTCTGTAACAAATCTTTGTTGCCTAGTTTATCAAAGTCATTACAAACAATTGTAAAAACTGTTTTGGTTACAAACAATAAAATGTCATTTTACCTATATATTTATATACGCAACAATGGCATGAAAAAGAAAGACAAATCAGTCAATTTCCTTCTTACAAACAAGAAAAAAGGTTAAACTAAAGACGCAACCCGGTCAATTCAGGTTGAATTAAATTCTCTTAAACAACAAAAAAAAGGTTGAATTAAATTCTTAATTACATTTTCTTAAATTAAATTCTCTTAAATTACAAAGAAAAAGTTGAATTCAATTGACTGCATTGAAAACTGACTTGGGACTCGAAATAAAATGACTTGGGGACTCGAAATAAAATGACTTGGGACTCGAAATAAAAATGACTTGGGACTCGAAATAAAAATGACTTGGGACTCGAAATAAAAATGACTTGAACTCTATCAAGTACTCTTGAAACTAACTTAACTCTATCAAGTATCTTGAAACTAACTTGAACTCTATCAAGTATTCTTGAAACTAACTTGAACTCTATCAAGTATTCTTGAAACTAACTTGAACTCTATCAAGTATTCTTGAAACTAACTTGAAACTCTATCAAGTATTCTTGAAACTAACTTGAACTCTATCAAGTATTCTTGAAACTAACTTGAACTCTATCAAGTATTCTTGAAACCAACTTGAACTCTATCAAGTATTCTTGAAACTAACTTGAACTCTATCAAGTATTCTTGAAACTAACTTGAACTCTATCAAGTATTCTTGAAACTAACTTGAACTCTATCAAGTATTCTTGAAACTAACTTGAACTCTATCAAGTATTTCTATAAATCTCTGGGGCGGTTGTCCCTCTTGGCGCAACCTTCTGACTTGACCTCTTATCAAGTATTTCTATAAATCTCTGGGGCGGTTGTCCCTCTTGGCGCAACCTTCTGACTTCAAAAACTGACTTAAAAAATGACTTCAAAAAATGACTTCAAAAAATGACTTCAAAACTGACTTTAGTCCAGGCAATCTAGAGCAAAAATAGCTTCAACCTGGGCAAAATTGCTTCAGAAGCTTTCTAAACTGTTTCCAGCTCAGGAACCATTGCAGAATAACATATCCAAAATCCGACAAAATTGGACCCCGGGAACACCCCTAAAAATGAAATTCAAAATGGCGGACTGGCAGTTTCCTACGAAATACAATAAATTTTAATTTCGCTTTGTAGAGAGAGTTATGACGTTTTTCTTGATCAGTAAAATGTTTTAAAAACATTTTCGTTTCTAAATTAACCTATATGACACTAAAAATTGTATTAGGCGGCTAGAATTAAACTATGACGTCACGTAATGTAAATAAAATATACTGTATGGAGTGTATGTGAGAATGGACATTGCTACATCTTTATAAACTTATATTATATACAACTCTTTAATTCCTACTACCCACTATCAAATCTGCGTATTTGTGCTTGTCATTTTCTTTAAAACTGTTATTATGTACTCCTTTTAAATACTGCAACACAGTTTATTAATTTGTGCTTTCTGTTTCAGACTGACTCGGTGTACGGCTGACTCGGTGTGCGTCCGCCTTCAAGAATGCAGACCCCTGAAGAATTGTGCGTGATTTGTAAAGAGAAATTGGACAGCGGACAGGAAGTGGTTCACATCTCGCAAAAAGGAGCAGATGGTATAAATGCATCCAGCCGCAGCCGTGGAAGCGATGTTGTTGCAACAGCTGGAATAAGTGTTCACGTTGTATTTAGGAAAAGGTTTACGGATAAAAAGACCATTGAAATAAAGAAGCGACAGACCGCAGCCGAGGCAATACCAAGGAAAAGTGCTCGTTTTCATGAATACGCATTTCCAGTGCTACTCACTGTTTGTTTTGTGATACCTTTGTGGACTTTTTTTCCAAACACAAACCAAAATCAGAGCATGTCAAAATAAGAACTACAGAGTTCTCCGAAACCATAAAAAGGTGCTGTGAAAGCCGCTGCGATGAATGGTCGTTTAATGTAAAAGGCCGTCTGGAGTATTATCTTCGTGATCTTCCTGCTGCAGATTGTGTCTACCATCACACCTGCAGCGTAAATTTCCGAAGTGGAAAAAACATTCCTCGCGCATACTCCTCCGACGATCATGATTCGAAGAAAGGGAGACCAACTAATGAAGAGCAACACCAAGCATTCCTTCAGACCTGTGCTTACCTGGAAGAGAATGATGATGAACAACTGTTGATTGGAGACCTAATTTCCAAAATGGAGGAATATCTTCAAGGAAGTCAGAGCTCTGTCTACGAACGCAGGCACATGAAGAGAAAGCTTTTAGAACGTTACGGAGACAAGATCATAATATCAGGTGAAAGTGGGAAGGCAGATGTAGTAACACTACGAGAGACAGCTAATGAAATTCTTATAGATTATCACAAAAAGTCGAAAGAATGTGATATAGATATAGAGCTACAGAAGATTTACCTAGTAGAAGCTGCTGCAAAAATAATCAGAAGTGATATCAAGTCTGTCGACTCGCCTAGAAAAGATGTGTATCCATCTCCAAATGACATCACTGCAGAAAGTGCTCTTGATTACATTCTCAACAGTCTGAAATTGCTATTATCAAAAGCATTTGCGGGACAGGATGCTTCAAGAAAAATAGGTGCAATTGGGCAGAGCATTATGCAAGCAACCCGTCCTAGAGGATTACTATGTCCACTACAGATCGGTTTGTCGGTTCAGCTACACCACAACTTTAGGTCAAGGTACCTTATTGACATTCTCCATCAGGGTTACTGTTCGTCGTATGCAGAAGTAACAAGATTCGAAAGAAACGCGGCGCTGGCAAGTGGGTCTGGCTCTTTTACTGTTGATGAAAACACTGCAGTCCTTCTAGCAGCAGATAACGTCGACCATGATGTCTGCACTTTGGATGGGAAGAATACCTTTCATGGAATGGGTATGATTGCCGCAATAACTCCGAAGATCAAGATCCACCTTCTATTCACAGGCGTAATGTTGGTGACAATGACATTAAGAAGATTGCAACCGTTGACATTAGGGAATATAGACACGCGAGAAGCATGTTGAGGGACATCTCATTCCGCGAACTTCCAGTACCCACTGCCACCATAAGTCGACTTAGTCTTCTCTGGCAGATATCTTCAGCAGAAAGATCAGGTCCAAGTTGGTCCGGAACAATGCAGGCAATTCACGGTGGATCAAGTGTCTCACATCCAGGTGTGGCGTCGATCACGTTCCTTCCCATCATAGATATGTCGCCAACTGACATGACCTGCATATTTTCGACATTACTATATTTGAGCTAAGATAGCACGCGATCAAAAAGTCCCATGCATTATTACCTTTGATCAGCCTTTGTTCTGGAAAGCTTCCCAAATCATCAATGAACAGAGAGACCTGCAGGACATTGTTTTAATGCTGGGATCATTTCACACTCTGATGAATCTTTTGGGAGCAGTCGGTACTCTTATGAATGGTTCAGGATTGTCTGAAGTACTTCAAGAAATATACGGACCAAATGCCGTGCAACACATGATGTCTGGAAAAGCTGTTTCAAGAGCGATACGTGGTCATATGATAGTAGATGCAGCTCTTAGTACCTTACTAGTCGCAGACGTTTTCCCTCGTAATGAAGATGGAACTCCTCATGACCTCCATAAGGAAGCTTGTGACCTGCTCGACGATGTTATGACCGCCAAACAATCAGTTGAGGATGTGGAATCTTCGAATGCATTGTCTCAGATTGCTACCACTTTGGATGCGAAGAAAACTGACCTACAATCTACTTCGCAAACAAGTCAACTCTGGTTGGAATATCAGCGAATGATCAACATTGCACGTTCCTTGATAACAGCAGACAGAACCGGCTCGTGGGATTTGTACTTGCAAGCTATGCTGGAGACCATCCCCATAATTGCAGCAGCCGGACATCACAATAACCTGAAATCGATATACCTGTACCTGCAGAAAATGTTAAGTTTGCCCTCTGAAAATCCAGCCGTTAACAAAATGTTCCAGGAAAGTAAGTTTGTGGTAAGAAGAAGCGACAGATTATGGGCCGGACTCGGCACAGACCTGGTGATAGAACAAGTACTAATGCGTTCCCTGAAAAGCAGAGGCGGACTGACACGCGGAAGTGGATTTACAGACATCCAAAGGACAACGTGGCTCTTTTCTATGCCTCTGTGTTCCACTTATAACTTAGCAATGCAGGAATACACCAGAGTTTTGTTGGAAAGTAGTGAACAGCACAAGGAAATGAGGGGAAGTAGACAAATCAGGGACAGTAATGACATGAAGAAAGTACTTGAACGTCTGGAATCCTTATCCCCATTCCATTCTACCTCGGGTCTCTGCAACATTGTAACAGGGCTAACTGCTGATCCTGGAGTTAACGTTCATCAATTGCATTCAATCGGTACGAACATTGTCGTAAAAATGATTGGGAAACAAGCCTTTACATATTCTGCCAAAAGATCTGACAAAGTGAAAACACTAGGATCTGCTTCTGCCGTTGTGATCACTGATGCTTCAGATATAGAAGTAGATCCTGCACTACTGTTTCAGAGAATGATGACTGTTGCCACTGGCGGAGACATGAATCTTGAAGATGTCATGTGTTACGAACTGTGTGCATATCCTCCTGCATTGTTCGAATCACGAAGTATCTTGAGGAAACCCGATAAGTCTCAGCTAGCTCATGCAATAATCAAATACACTGACACTTTACGCATGGAAGAAGTTCAAGAAATTCAGTGCACAGACCAGTACGTATTGGATGGTGGATCTCTACTACATCGTGTTTCCTGGCGTCAAGATGAAACATATGACAGCATCGCCAACTCATATGCCGATTTCACTCTGAAAACATATTGAAAAGCAATCATTGTTTTTGATGGCTACAGCAGCTCTCCTACGATCAAGGACATGACCCACAGAAGACGCAGCATCAAGACAAGCAGAAATGTGAATCTCAGTCCAAGCATGAAGTTTGTTGGCCAGAAGGAACACTTCTTGGCTAATGAAAACAACAAGCAAGCATTTATTTCCCTCGTAGGTGAGATGTTGAAGAAGCACGGGTGTACTGTTCACCACGCAGATGGGGATGCTGATGTGGACATCGTTCGTGCAGCAGTTTCCTCATCAGAAAATGCAACTACAACAGTAATAGGGGAAGACACCGACTTGCTGATTCTCCTTCTGTACCATGCCAAGGACAGTGGTTTCAAGTTGTACTATCGCAGCGATATAAGACGGGGACCATCTCCTAATCCTGTGTATGATATTCTTAGCATTCAATCATTGTTAGGCAATGACATCTGCAAGTATCTCCTGTTTGTGCATGCTTTCACGGGCTGTGATAGCACATCCAGAATTTTTTCGATCGGTAAAGCCAAAGCATTCGACACACTGATGAAGGTGGCTGAACTCCGTTCAGTTGCAAATACATTCTGTTCTGATTGTTGCCAACACTCTGACATTGAAGCCGCTGGAAGAAAGGCAATGCTTCTGTTGTATGGCTGCAAAACACTTGAATCCACTAACGCACTACGTCATCGAATGTTAGTTGAAAAGGTAGCTACAGCTAAATCTTTTGTTACACCCGAACGTTTGCCACCTACCGATGCGTCCACAAAGTACCACAGCTTTCGCACATACTTTCAAATACTAATCTGGAAGTCTACAGAAGAGAAGATCGATGCAGAACAGTGGGGTTGGTATGTAAAGAATAATTCCTACTACCCTACAGCCTGCGACAAGCCACCAGCTCCAAATTATCTACTCAACATGATCCGCTGCTCCTGCAAGACGAAATGTGCTACTTCAAGATGTGGATGCAAGCGTAATGGAATGCCCTGTTCAGCCGCTTGTGGCGAGTGCCAAATCAGTGGTTGCGATAACAACCCAAGTACCGGTAATCTATCCGATGATAGTGATGAAGAGGATTAATTTCTGTATGTTTGTGACCAGGTATCACTTCTTCTGTAATGAACATAACTTGAAACTGGGAAAAAAATAATTGTTGTATTATTGATTATAAAAATCTGTAAAAAGCTATATAACATTATATTTGCGTAATAATTGGTTGTGTTGTATATTGTTGAATTATTTAAAACATTACAACTGAAAGAAAAAGCATCAAATGTATCTATAAATAAAAGCGTAAATTATATATTTTTTTTTTCGTAGGAAACATCCAGTCTGCCATTTTGAATTTCATTTTTGGGGTGTTCCCGGGGTCCAATTTTGTCGGATTTTGGATATGTTATTCGGCAATGGTTCCTGAGCTGGAAACAGTTTAGAAAGCTTCTGAAGCAATTGTGCCCAGGTCTAACTACAAATTGCCTGGACTACTTCAAAATTACTTCAAGTATCTCTCTAAATCTATAAACTCTCTATAAAAACTCTTTCTTAATTTGCAAGTCAATTCAATTCAATAATTTGAAAAAATTTGCAAACAAAAATATAAAATGTAAACAACATTTCACTCGAATGTACACGAAGGTACGATACTATTATGTTTGATACATAATATAAAATTATTCTATACTGAATATAATAGTGAAAATAACAAATTAACTCTCTGAAATTAACTTCTGTGACTTTTAACTTCTGTGACTTTTAACTTCTGTGACTTTTAACTTCTGTGAAAATTAGTTTCACTAAAAAAAATGTATCACTGGTGTCTGAAATGTTCACTGTGTTTTGTGTTAATTCTGGTTTGATACTCATTATTAACTGTTAATAATAGTGACTTTTCAAATGTTTACAAATTTCTTAAAAAAAACAACTGTACTTAACAAGATTCCTACGGCGAAATCCTCAGAGACGTGTCCTGAAGACGTCTTGCTGGCTACTTCTTCTTGGATGAAAACTAGGCGTGGAGAACTTGGAGTCGTGACACACCGGTTCAATGGTGGATGTTACGAACAAGAAGTCGTGACACGCCGGTCAAATGGTTTTATCCTGATGCAGGGTAATTTCTATCTTGGCCAAAGAGTGGCCTCTTCTTAAAATCTTCTTCTTCTTAAAATCTTCTTCTTAAAATCTTCTTCTTCTTAAAATAGTCTTCTTCTTAAAATATTCTTCTTCTTAAAATATTCTTCTTCTTAAAATCTTCTTCTTCTAAAAATCTTCTTCTAAAAATCTTCTTCTAAAAATCTTCTTCTTAAAATCTTCTTAAAATCTTCTTCTTAAAATCTTCTTAAAATCTGTTAAGATCCTGGTAAAGGGTCACCAGTTTGTTAACCCCTCCGTCTATGGCCCTGAGTCGGTTCGGAATCGACGGGGGTTCTAGTTAGGAGGCAGCAACGGATATTTCTTCTATAACATTCTAATTTTTTTCGGTCGCCTCTTGTTAAACTCTTGGCTACAGACTCGCCAGACTGTTATGCCAATATCTTTTATGGTGCTTGGGTTGTCTCTTTCTCTCGCTTTATGGGTCGACGATTATTAATTCTTCTCTTGCTATAATACTCTGATACTTTCTCTTGGTACTAAACTTATCGATTTTTCTTTTATAACTTATCGACTTAACTGACTAAGTTCTTCTGAAGAGAGCCCAACTCAAGGGGAAAAATAAAAAGTTTCTCTTACTCTAATTTACTTCTTAAAAATTTACAGGTAGTGCTCTGGATTTACAGGGGTTGAGGTTCGACCTCTTTCGACCATGGCTCAGGCCGGAATCTAAAAAAAGTTAAGGAGGCAAGGGGCCTCTGCCCCCTCCTCGCAGCGAGGCTGCTAACAAGGAGGCTCGTAATGAAGTGCTATAATGAAGTCCTATAATGAAGTGCCTTAATGAAGTACCGCAATGAAGTGCCGTTCATTTTACAAATACATGTATAATATAAACCTAAATGTTGGGGGAAGACAGTTGAAGGTTAAGTTCCCCCCTTTTAAACACATGATCAGATGTTTGAAAAATTCCAAATAAAAATTAAAAAAAATAAAAATAACAAAAACTAATTTGTATTTTTCGCCGAGTCTACATTTATGAAGGCGATATAATTTCAAAGTAGTACATAAGTACAAATTGAGTACATGACTTGAGTACGTATTAATTTTGGTTCATTACAATTACGATTACAATTACCAATTAATTCATATTCACTTATTGTTTAATTACACTTCCATTTAAAGTACATTCTTACATTACCGTATATATTAAATCATTACATTTAATTACAGTTTCAATGAAGTACATTACAAGTTATTATTAATTACAGTTTCATTAAAGTACATTACGTTATATTAAATTAAAGTATTACAGTTAATTACAATTAAACAGTTACTATAACTTTGTTTTGTTTTTTTAGTGTTTCATATTAATAGACAATTAAGATGTTAGAAATATAATACAAAGTACTGGGGCACATACGGTATGGATTTATATACAACATAATATGTTATAATATGTTATAACATGTTATAAATTTGAAATCAGAGCGACAAGAGGTTTCACGTTTTCAGATGTTTGATTTATGCTGATTTGCGAATTGCGTACACTTGCATAAGCATTTAGAATATCTTGCGAGGGGTGAACGCACTTGAAAAAAAATAATAAAAAAAACAATACGAGAACGTATTTGAGCGTTTTCGAACGAATGCAAAAAGTTTTGCATTTCACGAGCAAAATGAATATTTAATAAAATTGACATACGATAATGGTCAAGATAAGATATGGACGTATGGGGGCGGGGGATATGGTCGAATAATAGTTATATTTATACTACATAACATATAAATAATGAATTCTAGAGTGTACAGTTTTTATTATGATGATAAAGAATTTTCATACATTGCATACTAGAGATATAATGAAGGGAAATTAATGACGGGAAAATGTGACGTCATAGTTATTGAATTTGTACGTATAGTACAAATCATTATTAGGAAGATTTACAAGAACGAATTAGAGACAAAGAGTGGGTATTAATGACTAAGAAATACAACTGCTGGTTCCAATCCTGTTACATGCAATGCGTATGCATAATCTAGGGTCGAGGGTGAGATGGAAGACAATCATAATTAATTATAATAAATTCTATAACTAAACCACAGAAATTGTAGATCATAGGGTTGTGACACAAACAAAAATAGGAAGCTACAAATAAAATTTTTATCCAAAACTCGCTTAGGCAATTTTGGTTTATTATGTAAAAATGAATATGGATTATTCATTGTTCATTTTTACACATATGTATATATATATATTTATATATATATATATATATATATATGCATGTGGGTATGTGGGTAGCCAAAACACAAGGAGAGAGAGAAGTTCCATCCGTTCATAGCCATGGACCAGCGCATAATGGTGTCATCAGAATCAGGCTTAGAAAGTAGCAATTCACCTCACAGCCAGCTGTATTGGCGTACACTGTGTTTACGTACATATAAACTAACATCGCTATACCTAAAAAAGAAACCACACCCCTTAGAAATTTATTATTGTTATTATTATTATTATTATTATACTACTTTAATAAACTTTTTGGAATTTTCTAAAGTACATTTCCTATTTTCAGTTAAAGTAAATTTCGAAAACTACACACATACACACACACACACACACAACACACACACTGTATAATTGTATAATTTCTAATATATATATACACACAGGGCGTTTATAAAGTCCCTAGCTATTTAAAGGGTAAAATTCAATAAGAATATAATAGAAGGCATACATTTAATGAATGCTTAAGCATATGTTTCTACATGAGCATCATCAGTATCTCTACAGAGTTCGAATCTGTCAGCAGCATTGCGGAAAACATTTTGGAGCATGACAGGGGTTATTTTTTAACTGCTGTTACGATACGAGCACGTAAATCTTGCAGATCTGTAACCCTCGTTTGATAGAAGTTTGATTTGATAAAGCCCCGTGCAAAGAAATCCAAAGGCGTTAGGTCAGGAGATCGAGCCGCCTAGTCGTTCATTTAGGTACTCTCGAACTATATTTGCGTAATCTACAGAAGCTAAGGCTAACAAAGACCCTAAGATCCACTCTAAGGTTAGCCGAGAGAAAGGGAAGAGTAGGGGGTTAAGAGAAGAGAATAAGGGGTGAAGTAAGTAGCAACACCTATCACTCGTGGGTTTAACATTCATTCAGAAAAAGAGAAAAAAGACTCACCATCATCATCTGCCGGCCACTGCCGACAAGTCGGAAAAATAGTCGACGAGAATAGGAAAGGGTAAAAGATGAAAAGAAGTAAAATAAGAACGCTTACAAACCATGCAAACACAGTCTTAACTCACTGTCATACCATGCAAACTACAGACATGCAAGTAAAGAGAGTTACAGACATGCAAGTAAGGAGAGGATAAAAAAAAAGTAGGTAAAATTAAACAAAAAGTGGTTAGTTTACGCTACGAGCTACATCTACGTTCGTGTTAGTCTAATTTTTTTTTAATAATATTTTATTGCTGGCATCACACGCTGGCATGTCACAAGCTGGTATTAATCGTCAAGACTCATCCTCGACCAACACCCCAGAGCTCCTGTTGCTAATTGTTTTTTTTTTAAATTTTAAACAACGTTAATATTTTTAAAATGCCTATCTAGACGGTTTTTAAACACATTAACGCTGGTAGAGTTCACGACGGGCGCGGGAAGATGATTCCATTTATCAATTACTTTAAACGTAAAGAGGTTTTAGCGATATTAGTAATGAAACGTCTGCCACGCAACTTAAATCCGTTATTACGAGTATTGCTATCATCGAAAGTGAAGAGTTTGTCAAAATTTACGTTATCGATGTTATTAACGATATTGAAAACTTCAATAAGCTCCCCCCTTAATATCCTACTTTCGAGTGAATGCAAGTCTAACTCTTTAATCCTATCTTCATAAGGCTTGTGCGTTGTTGCGCAATGACGGAATTAGTTTCGTGGCACGACGCTGAACCCTTTCTAACCTATCAATATCCTCACGCAAATACGGGCACCAAAACTGAACGGCATATTCTAAATGAGCCTGACTAGGGACTTGTAAAGGGGCAATATAATATCCTTCGAGTTAAATTCGAAATTACGCGCTATGAAGCCTAACATCCTATTAGCTTTTGCGCAAGACTCCAGGCACTGGTTCCTAACTTTTAAATCCTTAGATATGCGTACGCCTAAATCTACTTCCTCGTCAACGCTCGCTAACACTCTATCATCCATCGTGTACGTGTAATTATTGTTGCGAGAACTATATGCAAAACTTTACATTTGTCTACGTTAAATTGCATCTGCCACTTATCCATCCACTCCATAATCCTATTTACATCGTCTTGGAGCCTATTTCTATCGTCCTCGGTAACAACCTTATCACCTATTTTAGTATCGTACGCGAATTTGGACACATTACTAGTCAATCCTACAGCAATGTCGTTAATGTAAATTACGAATAGCAATGGGCCTAACACTGAACCCTGTGAGACACCGCTACCTACATCTAACCAACCCGATTCACTACTATTAACAACGACCCTCTGTCTCCTAGCACGAAGCCATTCCTCTAACCAGTTAGCTACCTCACCGCGTATACCGTGCGCTTTGACCTTCGCAATTAATATTCTATGCGGAACTGTATCGAGCGCTTTTTTAAAATCTAAATAAATAACGTCAGCCGCTCTATGCCTATCGTATTCGCGCACTATTTCGTTATAAAATTCTAACAAATTAGTTAAACAAGATCTATGACGTCGAAACCCATGCTGACTACTATTAATCAAATCTCGACTTTCTAAGTGATTGATGATACGATCCCTAAACGAATTCCAAAAGTTTACCGACAATTGACGCTAAGCTAATAGGCCTATAATTACTAGGTACCGTGCGGTCGCCTTTTTTAAAAATGGGCGTGACGTTAGCTAATTTGAAGTCTTCAGGAATAATCGCCGTTTCGAGTGACTGATTAAAAATCTTCGTTAAGGGCCGACAATAACGTCTTTCAAATCTTTCAAATGTCTGGGATAAAAAGCGTCATGGCCTGGAGCCTTGTTAACTTTTAGCCTATCGATATAATGCGCAATCTCACCCTCGTAACAGCTATTTCATCCAAAATAGTCTCGCTACTAAATGGAACGATATCGTCCACGTCGGGGACATTATTTACGTCTTCTACGGTAAAAACTGTCGCAAAAAAATTATTGAAAATACCCACCATCGCCTGAGCGTCGGAAGCCAAAGCGCCGTTAACATCCACTAGAGGGTCTATGTTATCTTTTATCGGCTTTCGATTATTGACGTACTCAAAAAACTTTGGATTATGCTCACTATCCGCAGCTATAAGTATCTCTAAATTACGCTTAGCATTCTTAACTGATCTTTTAACCTGACGTCTAAGCTCGATATATCTATTAAAGTTAGCTGCCATGCCATTGCGCTTATTAAGTCTGTACGCTCTGTTACGCTCGTTTATGAACTCGCCTATTTCCCTAGTCCACCATTTGGGCCTACCATGATTTCTAGCGCGCTTTGGCGTACGAGGAATAACTCCCTTTCAATATTCATAAAACTTTCTTTAAACGTCTCCCACTGCAAATTTGTATCATTAACCATAAATAAGTTATCCCAGTTCACTACTCTCATCCTATCCGCAAAACTATCAAAATTGGCCCTACGAAAATCAGGGACTTCTATTACGTTACTTGTTGAAAGACGACGGTGTTTAAAATGCCATCTGAATGAAGCTGATACATTTACGTGCTCGTATCGTAACAGCAGTTACAAAAATAACCCCTGTCATGCTCCAAAATGTGTTTCGCAATGCTGCTGACAGATTTGAACTCTGTAGAGATACTGATGGTGCTCATGTAGAATCATATGATTAAGTATTCAATAAATATATGCCTTCTATTATACTGTTATTGAATTTTACCCTTTTGCTACGTTTTCATTGAAATAGATAGGGACTTTATAAAGACCCTGTATATTATCACGGTTAAGATAATAAACCATTACCACAGTTTATTCGTTTAATTAGGACTTCGCACATTTTGAAGTCTTCAGGCGTACATCTTGAGAAGCTGATCATGTTGGAGGAGCTTATACAAATGTCTAAAAGATGTTAGAAATTTAGATTTCTACCAGAACCTTTTATTATAATTCACCAAGGCTTCCTCCCTATTAATATTTTAATAATAGCAATAATCTTTATTGAGAAAGAACACATTACATAAGATATACATTCCGCGCAAGATGAGGAGGGAGAACGAACAAATGAAAAAAATGAGGTAACCACCCAGGAATCGAACCCGGATCTTCCGATTGCTGGTCAGATACCTCATTTTTTCATTTGTTCGTTCTCCCTCCTCATCTTGCGCGGCATGTTCTCCTATACAAGCGTCGTTCTTTACGTTAATTATACTGCGTGTTCTTTGCAGTTGAAATGTATATATATATATATATATATATATATATATATATATATATAAATAAAGGGTGATCCAGAGAAATGGGACCCAAAAGAAACCCCTGTAACTCTTAAAGTATAAGTCCTTTTATAAAATCATACGCATCATTCGAAAGAGGATAGTTACAAGTTTGTACAGGATTGTATAGGTTTTGACAATACAAGACAAGATAAGATACAAAACAAAATAAAAGTGTTAGTTAAAACTAACCCTTCAAGATGACTGCATGGACTGTGGAACAGCTGCGTTTCATAACTGAGCAATATTATGAGCATGGAAGAAGTGTAGTTTCAGCTCAAAGATCTTTCAAGACAAATTTTCAGATGTCAAAATCACCTTCTAAGAAAGTAATCCGTCGGTGTGTCAGAAATTTTTCCCTAACTGGCAGCATTGGAAAAAGAAAACCAACTGAAGAGTGCGCACAGCAAGGATAGACGAGATCATTAACAGAACTCATGAAATTGTACAGGATAATCCTAACATAAGCATCAAACGTGCTTCTCAGCTGTTAGGAGTTGGATATGGAACAACACACCGTATATTCAAGCAAAATTTAATGCTCTTTCCATATAAAATTCAAACAGTGCAACAACTAAACGATGGAGATTTCGCACGAAGACGACAATTCTGTCAATGGATCCAACAGAAGGTAAATGACACCACCAATTTTCTAGCAACTTTGATTATGTCAGACGAAGCCCATTTTCACTTGAATGGAACTGTAAACAAACAACAAACAAAATTGTCGTTTCTGGGCAACAGAAAATCCACTGAATATTACCGAAGTCCCGTTGCATAGTCAGCGTGTACTGTTTGGTGTGGTCTTACTGCATCTCAGATCATAGGGCCGTACTTTTTCGAGGATTCCACCGGAAACACGGTCACTGTAAATGGTGATCGCTACGAAAAAAATGTTGACCGATTTCCTTATTCCTAAATTAAGAGATCTTTGTCTAGAAAACCACTGGTTCCAACAAGACGGAGCTACCTGCCATACCACGAGGAACTGCATGGCAGTTTTGCGTCAAACGTTTCCAGGCGAGTTAATCTCAAGATTTGGAGACGTTGAATGGCCCGCAAGGTCTCCGGATTTTTCTCCCTTAGATTGTTATCTCTGGGGATATTTAAAGAGTAGGGTCTACAGAAATGACCCAACGACCTTGCAAGAATTGAAGGCCGCCATCACAAATGAGATACAGGCCATACCACCGCACACACTTGCAAAAGTGATGCAGAACTTACAAGCGAGAACATTGGAATGCTTGGCAACTAATGGAGCACATTTGAAAGGAGCCATTTTTAAAAAATAAATATTTCATAATAAACTTGTAACTCTACTCTTTCGAATGCTATATAGTTTTTATGAAAGGAATTAAATATTAAGAATATTTGGCTTTTTTTATGGGTCCCATTTATCTGGATCACCCAGTATATATATATATATGTACTAATAACCTGCGAGCCTACGAACACTATGGTAAGTCTCATTAATTTTAATAGTTCTAAAAATTAAGCAAAATTATTCTTAAACCTAATGTAGCGATATATATATATATATATATATATTATATATATATATATATATATATCACATACATATAATTGACCCTTTAATGTCGGGTGTTTGGCGCAGATACAGGAAAGCTTCAGAACCACGATTGACAGTGCATTTTATTCTCATTATGGATGAACAAATATGATTTTTACTCTAAATAATTATTCTCATAGAATGTTTATAATATTTATTGCCAATTTCAGTATACTAACATGACGGTACGATTTATTTATTTGAATGTCTTAAAAAAGAGCAAAACTATATTAAAAAAAAGTAGGTTGAATTCAAAGCATCTACTAAATATGAATTGAGATAACAAAACACTGCTTTGCGGAATTGATTCTTAATCCAGCGTTTTTACACAATCACATCTATAGTATCAATTTATAGTCATGTATTTAATGACCAGTTTGTAGCCATGTTTGATGTGTAAATCGGTACTATAAGGATATAAGGAATGATGCTTATAATTACGGTCATAAGTGATTGTTATTAATAAATAATTAATCAATGATAAATGCTTGGGCTGAGGTCACCAGATCTTTTAGATCAAAGAATGTTATTAATTAGGTTGATTGATAGAATGAGTTTTGTTCCTTTATTACACAAAATAACGATTTATGAATGAGATAGAAACATGTTTACAGTTGGAATAATGATTACACAAAATTAAATGATTTATGAATTAGATAGAAAATGTCGTTTACAATTGCAATAATGATTACAGAAAATTAAATGAATTAGACAGAAACATGTTCACAGTTGAATAATGTATACACTTGAAATAATAAGGCGCAAGGTAAAAGATTAGTCTTTATATAAAGTTAGGTGAATGACTCCGGGGCCAACATGGCCCTGCACAAATGGTGTTTACATAGTGGTAGCTCGTGAGTCACTGAAGCTGGTCTTCGAAGGGGAGAAGTCGAGGTGCGTCCAGAAGTCCTTGTAATGAAGTTGAAGCGTGAGAGGCAAGGCATGAGGACATGCCTTGAGTGAATCCTCGCGATGTGACGTCATCTTAGTCGTGCTTGTGTGACATCATCTTGATCGTGTTTAAGTTGATCAATTATATCGCTAATTGTGGTGATGGAATATTGCTAAGGTGTTTGCAAACGTCTCTGTATCTTCAGTTGGTCACTACAAGTAGTCTTCCCCCAGAGAACGAAGTGAGCGAGAACAGAAGAGACGTTCGCATGCAAACGATAAAAAAAAAATTTCCGTCCTGAGGAGTGTAGGTCTGCTGAGGCTCTCGCACGGCGAAACGTAGAAAACGTGGCATGAGGTAGGATGCTCAGAAGGGAGGAATGGGGGAGGCTGTGGAACGGGAGGGAGTAACTCGGCTGGTCCACAGGAGATGGAGTTGGGGTAAGGCAGGAACGCAGAGCAAGTGGGGGAGAAAAGGAAGGCGACGAGAAGAGAGGCAGGGGACTGTAATGAAGTCAATGCGATGCCCGATTTGTCGCCTGTAAATTTCTCCTCGATGACGTTCCTGCCGAAAGAAGAAAAAAAACGTCGTTCATGGAAACATGCAGGAGTAGTGAATCCACGGAATGATGCAAAGAGACAGCTGAAGAAGGCAGGGGATTCCAACCCTGTGCCTGGTGTGTCTGTGCTTGCAAGTACGTCCTCACGTTGCGTGGATGTGTGTGTCCTTGCTTCTTTGCTTGACGAACGCATTTTAAAACCTTCTCGTAGGCGTGGACATTAGAGTAGGCCTAGTTATTAGCTGATTGAGGTGATAATGATTATGATTGATAACACTGGTATGCATATGAAATTTTTTTTCTGCTGTGAGGGTTTTTTCAACTCATATTATATAATTCGCCCATGCTGAATTCGAAAATGACATTGGTTTTCCTCAATCAGGTCAGGTTTTTTCTGTATTGGCCATTTATTATAAGTCCAATTTTATCCCCAAATTTATTGATTTTTTTTAGCTTAAACACTGTAGATATGAGTAATATTATAAGAACACTCGTGAAAAATGAAAACATTGTGTGAATAAATACTTTTATTGATACAATGAATATGGAAAAAAGTTTATTGAGGAAGGAATGAAGTTTTTTTGGCTTTCCGTCTGTGTTTTTCTTCGGGCACGTCTCGCTTCAAACACCAGCAATAGTCCGCCAGCATATTGATATCCCAGTTTCCCTGGTACCTCTCTTCCATTATTTTGATATCTTGGTGAAATCGTTCACCCTGTTCCTCGCTATAATCCCCGCAATTTTCAGGAAAATAGTCCAAGTGGGACCACAAAAAGTGCATTTTTATGGACATGCGCGACCCATGAGCTTTGAAAGCTTCCATCAAGTTTTCGACAACGGACTCGTATTCTGGACTTCTACGCTTGCCAAGAAAATCAGTGACAACTGATTTGAATGCCTGCCAGGCATTCTTCTCAGTTAGAGTCATTGCGTTTTCGAACTGAGTATCCTTGATCAAAGTTCGAATTTGAGGACCATCAAAAACCCCAGCAATCAGCATTTAGTTTAGCATCAGATATATGAGGAAATTTACTCTCGAGATATCGGAATGCTGAACCCTCCTTATTCATTGATTTGATGAAATTTTTCATCAAGCCCAGCTTAATATGAAGTGGTGGGAGCAAAATTTTTGTTGGTGGTACAAGGGGCACTGAAACGACATTATGCGACCCAGGTTCAAAATTCTCTCTGGATGCCCATTCACGCTGTGCATAGTGCTTCTCATCCGCTCGGCTATCCCATTTGCAGAGGAAACATGGGTATTTCGTGTATCCCCCTTGCATTCCCAATACAAATGCCACAATCTGAAAAAAATGAAAATATTTAAAGAATTTAGAGAATTTGTTCTATCAGATAAAAAAATCTATGCATTGGACTGTATCACTTCTGTGGGGAAGTTAAGTGTTCTTATACGCTCTCAAATAACCTTTGGAAAAACAACATAGTCAATAGCAATAGTTTACTTATGATATTAGTATTACCTTCAAATCTCCACAGATCCTCCAGTTATGTTGGTCGTATACGAGAGCATCCAGTAAAATTTTCATGTTATCGTAGCTCTCAGTAAGTTGTAAGGAATGTGCTACAGGGACTGATGCAACCCTATTCCCAATGTTGAGAAGTACTGCTTTCAAACTTCGTTTAGACGAGTCTATAAATAGCCTCCATTCTGATGCGTTATATGGCAGGCCCAAGGATTCGATTAGCCCCTCAACATTGCAGCAGTACACTAAGGAAGAGGTATTTTCGTGCACTGCAAAAAACTTGCGGAATTCTTCCTCTCGTTTCCTATATCAGGAGAATGTTGTTCCCGGAGCCAGCAAGTTGTCCTCTCGAAGTCGTGAGCCCAAGATCTCGGCAGCTAATTTGGAAAGTCCTAAATCCCTGGTAAGATCATTAAGTTTGGCCTGGTTGAGAGGCCTCGGCTCATTTGAAGCGGTATTTTGAGGTATATACGACTGGGACTGGTCATTGGCATTGGTCATTGATTCATCATCAGAATCATCGAAGTCCAGGGTTTGAGGTGGGTCGGGTATTGGAATTCCAGGACCATGGGGTACAGGTCTCATAGCAGAAGGAATGTCAGGGTATACAACAATGTGTTTATTCTTCTTGTTAACTCCTGAAAATAGAAACACAGAAACATGGATATAAAACTTGCATATGAAATAGAAGAAGCATTCAGACAGTGGCGGCTCGTGAGGGAAGGCTGCGGTCTGTAAGATATGAAATAGGTCGATGGAGTCTGTATATTTTCTTTCTTTTTCATTCATATTGTCCCTTCGGGGACAATATGAATGAAAAAGAAAGAAAATATACAATCATTGTATATGTAAATGTAACTTGTATAACAATATGTATGTGTAAATGTATTTTCTATAACAATATGTATATGTAAATGTATGATTACCATTATGGTGAATATTATGCTATATATGATGAATATTACATTATGGTGAATATTATGTCAAGTTTCATACGAGGATTTCAAAATATTTAAGAAAAATAAATTTATAAGCCCACCTTGGAGGTTTGTCATTCAGAAATAGCAATCTGTCACGTGATCCTTTCCTTCTCTCCAAATCATGGGAATTCCAAAAGGCAAAGATTTCGCTCTGCCTTTGCTCCATCTTCTCAAATTTTCAATGCACGTCTTGCAGCACATATGAGGGGCGAAATTTTTGTCGTGGTCCCCTAGCTTAATTCCAAAGTATGCTCTATACATTGTTTTCACAAATTTAGTGATTTGGGACTGGTTATTTGGCATGGTAACCGTCCCACATATGTAGCAGAATCTATTGGGATCATTTTTACACGCTCTATTCATTATGAAATATTTTATCTATATGCCTGAAAAGTAAAAAAAGATATTATACAAGTGAAACAAGTGATGATAGATGTTACTGTTCCAATTCCGCTTTGACAAAATCACGAAATATTCTATTTTACTTATGAGGCCATAGCCGGATAACCTGAGCTGATTGAGAAAAACGGATTGCAGATTCGAAATCAGCAGGAAAAACTCTATAAGAATCACTTACAAAACCCTTGACAGCAAAATTGATGCATACTAGTGTAATGATTTGATTGTTAATGACAAGGCTGGGGTCAACAATTTACAATGTCCTACGGTATTACCGGTTTGAGGTAGCCAATGAAGTAGGCTTATATAATTACTTTCTGAGTGAGACGAATGATTCGAGGTTACCAGCTTGGATTACACCCAAGCAAATAATATTAATAAGGTAGAAAAATTACCGTTTTTTTTGTGTTTAATTAAGAAAACAAATCAGTTATTTGTTCACGGTGATTAACATGGCAATGAAGGTATTTACAGTGATTAACAATTATATAAAGGCATTTATAGTATGCTAAATATGACTGAGGATTAGCAAATAAGGAAATGGTTATACAGCTTAATTGTTAAGTAATAAACTCATTTATGATAGGTTAATGGTATGCAAAATGGAACACAGCATGAAACATGAAGCCTATTGATAACAGAAATTATGCACGTACGTTTTGGTACACTGAATGGATTAGGCCGTCTAGAATGAAATGCCTAAAAGAACACTTAAACAGTAGGATGCATGATAAGTGAATTGTACGATGATCACAATAACAGGGTGATACAAAATTTACGGTATTTGATACAACGCTAGAAATAGGCCTACTGCAGTCTTAACAGGAAAGTTAGTTTGAACAATATTGAAAGGACTTTTAGGTATAGCCTAATCACACCGCTGCGGTTACGCTCAGTAGGCTTAGCAAGCATTGCTTAAGAACGAGGCACAAAGAGCTTATCAAAATTCCGAATACCTCTAGAGATGAAGAGATGCTTGAAGGTTGACCTTGTAGACTTTTGGCCTAGATGAGGTTGATGTGCTGAGAAACCGGTAGGGGTTGTAGTAAAGAGGCCAACTAGAAGTTTGAAGCGCTTTCTTGCAGGAAGGAATTGTAGCGTACTTCAAGTGTTGCTTCGTTCTGGTATAACGGTTGAAGTGTGACTTGTAAATGCAGCCGGCTAAAGTCGATGATGGCACTGCGTAGAGAGTGTAGACGTTCGAGGGGGAAGTACAAGCCCGACCAAAGCCTTGAAGGAAACAGGTCACTCTCCGGCGAAGGCCAGAGAGCGGGTGGCTTGACGTGTGGTGCTGATGACGAAGGATGCTGAGACGTGACGACCAAGTCAAGAAGTGAAGAATGCGGAGAGACGTGAGTGAATGAGGGAGAGTTTCAGTGAACTCTCGCTTTTATAGGCTCTTAGGACGCCAAGTTTCGAGGGTCTTTCTGGGAAGCCACAAGCGTCCTATTGCTGCTAATAGCTTTCGCTGGCCTTTTGTCAAAAGATAAGCGTCATTATTGTTTCTGATTCCTTGAACACCACGTTTGTCTTCACTTCATATGATTCTAAGATGTCTACGCACGACGTGGAAGAAGGAATTTGTTTGTCTATTTCTTGTCTGTCCTCTACACTAGCGTGTAGCGTCATGAGCGATTTGGAGGCACATTTCAGGTTTTGTACAATCAACCTTGCTGATTTCAGAAAAGAAATAAAAAATTTCTGCAACAAGCAGAACACCTCCTTTTTCGCATGTAAAAAATACAAAATTCTTGTTAATTACAGTTGGCAACACTGACTGACATGGTACTTCTGGCAGCTTTCCAATTATTCTCAGTGAGTCATCCCCTGGAATTTCTTAGTTCTACGCTAGCTCGCTTGAGAGGAACAAGTGTTTTTTCTGTGGATGGGGTTTATAAGTTTGTTATATGTCTTAGGGTATATAATTATATACCTATGGATATTTATATACATAATACATATGTGTGTGTGTGCAGTATATTTATATATATATATATATTTGGTAAACTTATTGTTTACCAATAAACCAAGCCTTATACATATATACTCATAATCACATATATTTTTTATTTATACGTTTGTGTTTTTGTTTCAGTGTTCCTGTGTGATACTTGTTGAGTTTTGCTGGTACAATGAGCACACAAAGAACACGGGGATCTGCCAGCCACATTGTCTTTGGTTCTCCACTATCAGAGCTTCCTCTGTCTGAACTTCCAACCCGTATACAAGTTGCAAGGCATTTCCTCTTCTTGAAGGAGAACAAGTACACCAGCAACAGGGAGATTCTTCAGGAGGTATGCCAAACACTTATTGACCTTTGGAATCGTGCTAACATTCCATCACAGCCAATCAAGAATGTGAAGACCAAGCTGCTCCGATTGATGGAAAAAGGCTCACAAGCATCGAAGCAAGGCAAGCAGGCCACAAAAACCAAGAAGTTCGAGGAAAGCCTGAATCAATTGTTTGACATAGCTGTCTGCCAATGCGATGATCTGTCTGCATGCCACTGTGAAAAAGAAATGAAAGTTCCACGACGAGAGCATGCCTTTCTGATCGACCAGAGAACCACGCGGATCATGCAGATCAGTCGGGTGGATACGAATGTGACTCAGATGATGGAGAGAAGGAAGTCAAGAGAGGATCGGATGCAAGAAAAACAAGAGAATAGAATAGAAAAACGGAACGCAAGAGTAGCATCCTCTGCAGATGTGGTCGATCAGCTCAAGCAGAAGCAGACTCCAGTGGTGAAAGTGTTGGTGATGAGTGGATGGGTGATAGTGCCCAGGAGGACAGCAACATCACACCGATTCCACTGTTGCTTTGGAAACTGACCGGTATGGTGTATCGAACGCGTCTAGGAGAATTTGTCTAAAACAATTCGTCTAAAATACAATTTGTCTAAATCAATTTGTCTAAAACAATTTGTCTAAAATAGTTTGTCTAAAATCAATTTGTCTAATAACAATTTGTCTAAAATACAATTTGTCTAAAATAATTTGTCTAAAATACAATTTGTCTAAACCAGTGGTTCTTAACCTTTTACTACCATGCCCCCTCTAGGAATTGGTCCTTCCCTCCACGCCCCCCTTCAATCAAAATAACATTCTCAATAACTTCTCAATATTAGCCCATGCTCTCGTTAAGAGAATAACAAATACAATTAGAGAAATTCCTGTTTCTAGGGGGGCGCGCCCCCCTGGTTAAGAACCACTGGTCTAAACAAACAATTTAATATAATATGGCATACAAATTGTTGCCTGATGTACAATGCTATTTATTACTTGCCACGCCCCATCTTAAAAGGTTACCTCTTGTGCGGAATAGTACATCGAAATAGTTTGTCTAAAATAGTTTGTCTAAAAATAATTTGTCTAAAATACAATTTGACTAATAACTGAAGATAACTAGAAATGCATTTGTCTGCTTGATAAATTTGGAGTGAGGATGAAAAGATTGAAAATGGGTTGATTTTATTTCATAATATACCTAACCTAACCTAACCTAACCTAACCTAACCGGGTTATGGGTTCCGGGATAACTGATTTCGATGTACTATTCCGCACAAGAGGTAACCTTTTAAGATGGGGCGTGGCAAGTAATAAATAGCATTGTACATCAGGCAACAATTTGTATGCCATATTATATTAAATTGTTTGTTTAGACAAATTATATTTTAGACAAATTATTTTTAGACAAATTGTATTTTAGACAAATTGTTATTAGACAAATTGATTTTAGACAAACTATTTTAGACAAATTGTTTTAGACAAATTGATTTAGACAAATTGTATTTTAGACGAATTGTTTTAGACAAACTCGCCTGATTCGGTATCGAACAGGGCTGCTGCAGCTATCAGCACTGCAACATTGGTTGACTATGGCATCATTAGTTCTGATGATCAGATAAACGTAATTGACCGCCACAAAGTATGGAGAGCACGGCAGAAGGTACGGAGGGATCTGAAGGAAGCAGTAACTTACCACGATGTGGAAATCACTGCTTTATTTTTTGATGGGCGGAAAGACATGACACTTGTCAAAGAGAAAAAGGGGAACAAATGGTACAGCACAAAGAAAGTTGAGGGCCACTATGTGCTGGTCGGAGAGCCTGGAACCTTCTATCTAAGCCATCTGACACTGGAGCGAGGAACTGGCACTGTCATTGCGGATGGACTTCAAAATGCGATTGAAGAAATGGGTATTGCAGACAAGATAATTGCAGTGAGCCGACAGCACAGCCACAAACACAGGGCACAGAAGTGGAGCAATACACCTGCTAGAGTGCTACCTGGGTCGCCCTTTGCACTGGTTCATCTGTAGTCTGCATTTAAATGAACTCCCACTGCGCCACTTGTGCAAGGAACTCATCGGCCCAACAGAATCTGCAACTCAATGGGAAGGACCAATTGGCAAAGCTTTGGCCACATGTGAAAGTTTGCCACTTTCCTCTAGAGGAATTCAATGTGTTGCTGATGGCCACACTCTCCCGGATGTTGACCTTACTGAATTGAGTCGTGACCAAGCCTACCTATACAGAATGATGAAAGCGATAAGGACTGGTGTCATTAATGAAGATCTTCTACGAGAGAAGCCTGGACCAATCTCCCATGCAAGATGGGTTACAACTACCAGCAGAATTTGTCGGCTATATGTAGCGATGGCGCAGCCAAGTGATGAACTGTATTCAATCACACAGTTTGTCGTGTGCCACTATGGACCCATGTGGTTTAGCATCAAGTGCCATCCAAGGTGCACAGATGGCCCAAAACATTTCCTGGAGCAAATCAAGGTGCTACGATTACTGCCACCAGCTAGCAAGACTGTCACATGGCCTGTGATCCAAAGAAATGCATATTGGACTCACCCTGAAAATGTTCTACTGGCAATGCTTGCAGATGCAGATCAAGCAAACCGGAAATTGGCCATCGATGTAATCAAGACCATTCGACGAGCTCCCAAACCTGCTCAACAGCAAGTCAGAGAATTTCGACCACTAAAGATCAAGCAAAGTGCTCAGAATTTGAAAGATTTACTTCCACCAGTGGAGGAGTGCACAATGGAACCACCACTCACGAAGCAGTTCTCTGTCGAACAACTCGATAAGATCACTGAAGAGCCCCTTCTTGTCCGGATACCATGTCACTCCCAAGGTGTAGAACGCTGTGTTAGGATGGTAATTGAAGCGTCTGGGGCAGTGTATGGAAAGGATTCAAGAGATGGTTACATTAGAGCAGTACTTAAATCACATGACTTTATGCCGTCATTCAAAACTAAACAAGATTTTAATGTATCATTTACTAAATAAACTATCTAGTCTACCTACCTACCTACCTACCTACCTACCTACAGTGTATATATTTATTCCAAAAATAAATTTTTCTATTTTTCCTGAAAAGCAGTACATTGTAAGGGGACAAATGATAGCTCAAACCCTAGGAAAGCAAGTGTCCAAAAGTTATGGGTAACTAGCAATTTTCACGATTTTCACATGCGAAAAAGGTGTTGCACTTTTCACAAAAAAATTTTTGTTTTAATTTTTTAATTTAGGGAGGTCACTTGTGCAAAACTTGAAATGTGCCTCTTGATCTGTTACACTTTGCTCAATGACGCTACACGCTACTCTACACGTAGTCTGTTTCTCTGTCTCTTTCTTTGTCTGTTCATTACGCATCTAAACGTAGAAGATTGGGGTCTCCCATCCAGGAAATTAACAGACCAGGCGCTGCTCAACACCTCAAATGTATCTGTGAAGATCCGATGATGCATTGTTCTTGATAAACCATCATTTCAGCTTATTCATTTAATTATAACATTGCGGATGGCGTACATTTGAGAAACTGATCAGCTTGGAGGGAGCTTATACAACAGTCTAAAAGATCTGTTATAAATTTAGAGTTCTACCAGAACCTTTTATTATAATTCACCGAGAGTTCCTTCCCATTAATATTTTAATAATAATAATAATCTTTATTGAGAAAGAACACATTACATAAGATATCTCTTTACGTCCATATTGGTTTTAATTTATTATTAAAGGTGTATGGGATATAGCCAATTTTTATTTTCGCCTACATCCAACACCAATCTCTGTATGTGCGGTCCCACACCAGCCTTCTAGAATTAGTTTCTTGTACTGTTGTCTTGGACGAACCGAATAAATAAAATTACTGTATTACAATTTACAAGCGTGTAAACCGCTTTGCACCAAAACATTTATTCATTCATTAATGTTATCATATTTGCTCAAATAAATTTATATAAATAAAAGTTTATAAAGGTATCCACCACAATTTTGTATTTAC
>JAJOZX010009485.1:10000-57500 GCA_023014485.1 Bathynomus jamesi | reverse complement strand
GAAAAAGTTCAAAATGGCTCCCTCTGCAGGAAAGGTTATGGCCACCATCTTCTGGGAAATGAAAGGGGTGATTCTGGTGGACATTATGAAGAGAGGACAAACAATCAACTGAGATGCATATATTGCTACCTTACAGAGACTCCAGAGACGTATAAAGCGAGTTCGACCGGGGAGAAAACTGGAAGACGTCCTTCTTTTGCACGATAACGCAAGACCACACAACAGTTTGCAAACAAGCGAGGCCATCACAAAAAATGCGCTTGACTGTGTTACCCCACCCTCCATACAGCCCGGATCTGGCACCTTCAGACTTCCATTTGTTTGGGCCAATGAAAGATGCTATTCGTGGAAGAAAGTTTCAGAGTGACGATGAGGTTGTTGAGAAGGTCAAGAGGTGGGTCCAGCGGAACCCAGCGGACTTTTACCAGCAAGGAATAAAGGCCCTTGTTTCGAGGTGGAGGAAAGCCGTCGAAAAGGATGGAGACTATGTGGAAAAATAAAAACTTGCAAAAAAGGAATGTAACTAAGTGTATAAAAAATTTCTGGAACTTACAAGGAAACTTGGAAAGAAAAAAAAAGGTGGGGCAAAATATATTGAGTGGCCCTCGTGTGTGTGTGTGTGTGTGTATGTATATATATATATATATATATATATATATATATATATATATATATATATATATATACACGCAAAGTAAACGGAAATAGTAATACTTTATTAATGAAATTTCCTCAAAGCAGTAACCCATTCTTCACAAGCCGTATGATGCTGATCAGGTTACCCGATTTCACCCACTTTCATCGGATGAACCTTATTTAATTTCTCAGTCAGAGTTCAATGATGTAGTCAGAAAATTGAATCTATCTAAAAACCAGCCGCGCTCTTAGCTTCTAGATTAAAAGGTTGGAATCTCTTACATAAGACTGTAAAAATATCATCGTTTCGTAAGCGCTGGACACATTTCACATCGTTTTCTCTATGGAGAGTGATTTAATGTACAGTATTATGATGATGTGAGCGCACTCATGGAGGCAGCTAGTTGAGAGCACAATCTTAAGGAATGGAGGCATTTTTTCAATTCAACAAAGTTGAGTTTGAGAGCTGTACTATCACACAGTGATGATATCTAACCTTCGGCTCCGGTTGCACATAACGTTCACATGAAGGCTTCATATAGCGATATACAGATACTTTACAAACATACTGATTATGATAAACACTCCTGTTTATCACTCTCCATATCGAGCCTGGTTTGATGAAAATTTTTGTAAAAACCATGAATATATTCGGATCTTGATTTCTATATTTAAAAACTAAAGTTCACTAGAATCAGTGAAGTAAGAGACGCCAATTTGGCCATCGGAATGGGTAAGAGAAGGAAAGAGGTAGAAGAAGTAGTAGAGCTGTTGGGGAGGTCGTTAGGTGGATGCAAGAAGAATTAGTATTGGCTGGGGTTTCACATTTAGAACAAATAATCTAGCTGCCGAAATTCTGCCTCTTAACAATACTTGGCATTTTATTGAGATATAGTTTCCCTCTAAACACCGTTTATAAAGTTTATATATATATATATATATATATATATATATATATATTTTCGCCTGTCTGTCTGTTTGTCTGTCTGTCCTTTATGCAAGCGCAAACCGTTTGACCTAGAGCTACCAAATTTGGCACAGGAACCTCTTATGGGATGAAGAATGTCAACACAGAGTCGGTCAGTCTGTCTGTTTGTCTGCAACACCGGGTACCTCAGAAGGACGTGGGAGAGGGGTGGGGGTAATTGGAAAAGAGTGTGGAGTAATGGGGGAGAGGGGTGGGGGATAATGGGGAGGGGGTTATCCCCCCAAGTGGTATAAAAGGGGGTGACGGTTTTTGGGGGAGTGGGAGAATGGAAGCAGTTACAAACATGAAACTTCACACACATATTGATCAGGACTCCAGGTTGTGCACCTGGGTGTTAATAAATTAAATAATTAAAATTACTGGGCCCGAAGGCCCCAGCACCGCGATTAAACTACAGAAAAGAACGCAGCCGTGAAAATTTTGATTATTTGGTCAATAAAACTATAGAAAAGAACACAGTCATGAAAATCTTGAGCTTCACATATAATTATTTTTTAGGACACAGTCATGGAAATCTTGAGCTTCACATGTAATTATTTTTTAGGACGACTTCAAACCGTTTGACCTAGAGCTACCAAATTTGGCACGGGATAAGATAAATCATTTTAATCAAATTCAGCCTTTTGTCTTAAACTTTATTTTATTTAAACTGGGGATCTAATGTGAAATTTATCCCGGGCAACGCCGGGTACCTCAGCTATATATAGCGTTCAACTTTCATCCGGGCAACGCCGGGTCGCTCCGCTATATATATATATATATATATATATATATATATATATATATATATATATATACACACACACACACACACACACACACGTGTATATGTCTTTAGATTTGACTCGTGTAAATAAGCATTTCTGAATATGCATAAGAAATTATTATTAGCCACAAATCTGACAAAAATACGTGGCTCTATCTATCATAATTTTGATATGCTGATTCCGAAAAATGCGTAAACAAGTTTGTCACATCCTTCATCAATTTAACAGGTCATTTTTAGTGTTATCTCAAATTTATGTCAGTGTCGTAACTAAAAAACTAGACGTGACGGAGAATTTTGAGTATTGCCATTGATATTAATATGGCCAAATTAACTAAGTAAAGACTCTTTTGTGTCGGCTAAAGACAAAAAGTTAAAAGTTGTTGTCTAATGCAAGTGTTTGCAGTGAGACATGCGACTGCGAAAGTATGTGAAAGGGACTGAAAGGTATACATGGCATTTAGAGATCTTGAAAAAGTGTATGATAGTGAACAGAGAAGCATTGTGGCAGATTTCGAGTATTTATGGTATTAGTGGCAGACTCATGAATGCGATGAAGAGGTCTTATGATGGAGGGTCATGTGATAGTAAATAAGCAACTGAGCGAATGCCATGATACAAGTGTAGGCAAGACAGTTCGTAGAGTGTATATAGTGTATGTTCTTAGCTTAAATTATGTAGAATACTTTGGTAGCTCTGTAAATAGTTATATGTTAATTAACTTGAGATTGGCCGTTTGCAAAATCTTCTTATGACTTGGATAACCTTGATAGGCCCGAGTGACTTCATGTTTTCCAAATGAAATGTGAAAGTAAAAGCGTCAGTGTCCATCAAGGATGTGTGATGTCCGTCGCTGTTTAATCCGTTTATGGATGGAGTCATGAACGAAGTGAAAGTGCGAATGCTAGAAAGAGGAATGAATCCTGAGTGTGATGGGGTTAGGTGGGGCCTCTCGATTCTGTTGTATGCGGATGATGCTGTGCTATTTCCCCATTATGAGTGTGATATGCAAAGGGCTGTTGAGTTTTGTGACGGTGGGAGAGGGTGCTAGGACCGTTCGCTACTGGACAATTCGCTACCGGACATTTCGCTACCGGACATTTCGCTACTGGACGTTTCGCTACTAGGACATTTCGCTACCGGACATTTCGCTACCGGCATCTAACTTCGCTGTCGTTAAAGAATTTTCTCCTATAAGAGAACATGCCCAGTCCTGCAATCTTGCCCTTTTGGATAAACATTTTAAAATTTTAGCCTCATCATCTGATGACACTTCTCTTAGAATTTTTAGAATTTTAGAATCTCTTTTTATAAAAACCGACATTTAACATTGATCACTCTGCCTCTCCCCTTTTGGTTACTAACCTAACCTAACCTAACCTAACCTTACCTAACCTAACCTAACCTAACCTAAACGCAACTCAGAAGAAGAAAACGTATAGGGACTGTGAGCAGAGGATCCATAATTTACTGAGAAGATACGATTCTGGAAATAAACTGGAATTCCTTCGCGCTATTGCGCATAATCTTAAATATTTTTAGATATTTTATTGTATCAAATGTTTTATGCATTCTTTCATTTTTTAAAAATAAAATTCTTTTAATAATTCATGTAATCATGCGTAATAATTTATGTAATTCATGTAATCATTTAATAATCCTTGTATTCATTTAATAATTCTCGTAATTTTTTAATAAATTTTATTACCGTTTTAATTTTACTTACTGGTAAATTTATATATGGTAGCGAAATGTCCGGTAGCGAAATGTCCTAGTAGCGAAACGTCCAGTAGCGAAATGTCCGGTAGCGAAATGTCCGGGAGCGAAATGTTCAGTAACGAACTGTCCGGGCACCGTGGGAGAGGTGTTCAGAAGTCAATGGAGGTGAAAATTGAGGAAAGTGTGCTAATGTGGTTTGGATGTGCTGAAAGAATAAAAGATCCCAGGTGTGCTTGTGTTTGCAAAAGCGAGTAAACGTGTATTTGATCTGGGGGAGGTATGAGAGGCAGCTGCAAGTAGGTTGAAATGGAAGAGGTTTGTTCGCAGTATGTAAATAGGAAGTCTCTCTTTTGGCAAATCCTGCAAGCGCCACCATGCATGTTGTATAAAAGGTCGCTTAGTTGTGGAATTTAGCTATGTAATGGTGGGAGCTGGTCCATCAGGCTGTATATGTAAGCAGATGTGCACGATTTAGTCAACGTTTTCTTTTATTCACTACCCTCTGTCTTTCGCATGGGAGCTGATTCTGCTTTCTCACCCCAATACATTAGGAAATGATATTTTGTTAATGTATGTAAAGCGCTTCAAAAATTATGGCGTAGAACTCCACTTCATCTTTGATGCATGGACCTGACTGTCGCTCCTGACACACCGTCTTGTGTGTGTGTGTGTGTGTGTGTGTGTGTTTGTGTGAGTGTGTGTGAAATTCCATCAAATTATGTTGAGTGTTTCAAAAGTTAAAGCGGGGCACGAAGTGTAACGAATGGTGCAAGCGAAAAGTGGAAATCGGTTGGTCTCCCAAAATTTATTTGATCAGAGGCATAAAAAGACTTAAGACCCGGGACGCTGAACTGGTGTTTAGGCGAGTGAGGAGACCAGTGTTTTTACTACATTCAGTACTAGCGAGACTATGACATTCATTCGGCAACTATTACACAATCAGTTCACAACTGATCTCATTACGGTGACAAATTATTTATAAAGAGAGAATGGCAGACCTACCTTTTTTGGACTTCACTTTTTGTCTCCTTGAGAGCTCCCGAAATATCTCCTCTATCAGGCATCTTTTTCGAATATCTCTTTCTTTCTCTTGTAGAGGAGCTCTTCAAGTTCAGAATGCAGTCTGGAATCTCACTGCCAGAATTTTTCATTACCTGGTGAATGCTGAAAATAAGCGACCAAAAATAGGACTTACTGAATTTAAGAAGATCCTTGCATGGCATCATGTGAGTAAATTATAATTTTTCTTCACATGAACATTTTGTTCTGCTATTTTTGCTCATGCAGGGTGTCCCAAAAAGTATGGCCTAAAAATAACTTTTAAATTTTTTATTATAAATGATAGAGTTAAAGAACAATGATAAAAACAGGCATGAATACTTTAAGTTTTATTTAATATAGTTAGTAAACCTCCACATGATATCCACCGTTCACAACAACTTGTCTAATTCTATGTTCAAATTCTAAAAAAGCTGAACGTATGAAATCTCGTGTAAGTGATGCGCATACCGTATGTCATAAAAAGGCGCTTAGCAACAAGGTCCTTAGCTTAATTTAGTCTAGCTCTTTAGCCTAACACATCAAATAGCCTCGTACTGTAGTTGATGCCGGAAGTTAAGTGCCGTAAACTGTTTAAATGATGAATTTTGAAATCAGTGAGTAATTTCCCTGTCTGAAATTTAAGATTTCTTAATTTTAATAAATTGGTAAAAAAATGTTATCAGAGTAACTCTATCATCAAAGCACAAAAACGATTTCGACATGAATTTAACAAACCTGCACCCGATAGTCGTAGCATAAGAAGATGGATAAGAAATTTTGAGACTACAGGATCTGTTCCTATATGTCATCATATCGGAAAGCCAAGTAAAACACAAGATAGATTACACTGCGTTCGTGAAACATAACACTTTCAAAAAATCCAAAGCAGTCAATTAGACGCGCATCTCTCGAACTAAACATCCGACGTTCCTCATTAGTCATTACACAGAATTCTTCGTAAAAATTTAAGCTTTAAATGTTACAAATTCCAAGTTGTACACCAACTTCTTGAAGAAGATTATGCAACCAGAGTTGATTCATGCAATGAACTCGTTCAACTAATAGATGAAGATGAAAATTTTCTAAAAAATCAACCGGCATAACTGCAGAATCTGGGGAGAAACAAATCCACACGAGTTCTACGAACATGAACGAGGTTCCCCTAAAGTGAATGTTTGGTGTGGTATGTCACGTTCACGAATATACGGTCCATATTTCTTTGAAGATAAGTCTGTCACAGGTAGTTCGTATTTAGAAATGTTCCGAACGTTTTTGGTGCCACAATTGTAAGAAACACCAGGATTTCTTCAGAGCGCAATCTTTCAACAGGATGGGACCCCTCCTCACTTTTCTCGCGACGTCAAAGCATTCCTAAATGCCACCTTTCCAAACCGTTGGATCGGTAGAGGAGGGCCCATGGCATGGCCACCTCGGTCTCCTGATTTGACGCCATTAGATTTTTTCTTTGCGGATACGTTAAATGTAAAATTTATTACAATAAACCAAAAAATGTAGAAGAAATGAAGGATCGTATTCGCGAAGTAATTGCATCACTTCCACCAGATTTCGTACGTTCAGCTTTTTTAGAATTTGGACGTAGAATTAGACAAGTTGTTGTGAACGGTGGATATCATGTGGAGGTTTACTAACTATATCAAATAAAACTTAAAGCATTCATGCCTGTTTTTATCATTGTTCTTTAACTCTATCATTTATAATAAAAAAATTGTAAAAGTTTATTTTTAGGCCATATCTTTTGGGACACCCTATACAATATATTACTTTTCACTCTGAAGATCTTTCTTTAAGCGTTGATTTGAACCGTTTAGAACCTGACTTCCATTTGTGATACTCATAAAATTCTTATGAAATAAATGTAAATATGTTTATTAGACCTATTACTTTTATAAATTTCAGTACTCTGAAATAAATGCAAGCGGAATGACAGCAGTCTAAATAGAGGCCGTTTACTTTGCATCACCAATATACCAGGTGTCCCATTCGAAATGAAACAACTTTGAAACCTTATAATTTTTTATTGAATGATGCAAACAATGTAATATTCACACAGTAAATAGACAATGTCATAGAGTTTCATATGATATATGTGAATTATAACATTTAGATATATTTAGATACATTAGATACATTGTGCATAGCATAAAGTTTCCTTTTCTTAAGATCTTCACATGTTATATGCTGAACAATTTGAGGCTTATATGGATAGAGCTGCAGCCGCTTGCGCACGACTCTATGCACAGTTGAACGAGGAATCTGCAGTTCGACACCGGCACGACGGATGGACTTTCTCAGGCTACTACCAAAGGCGCCGCGTATTCGTTCAACATCATCTTCCGCTCTTGTTCGCCCTCCAGAGTGTTCCTTTAGAACACTGCCAGTCTCCTCAAATTTCTTGGTCCATGCATATAGATCTCTTCTGGTGGGTGGTTCCTTGTGAAAGGTTGTACGGAATCGCCGTTGCACCAGAGTAGGGGACTTCAACTCAGCCATCCATAACACACATTTCGCTTTTTCTTGTGGGGTAAACATAATTCAATCTGAAACAAACAAAAAACATTATGACAAAAACTTACGCATATGGTGTAGTAACTGGCAAAGTTTCAACATTCTCACAGTAATACTTTAAAAATTACAAAGTTTTAAAGTTGTTTCATTTTGAATGGGACACCCGGTGTGTATATATACAGGGTGTCCCCAAAAAAACTATATACTCTTTATAGCATCATATATTTTATAATTTAAAAAACAAACAAACAATATATTGTTATAGCAATTGTCAATGAAAGGTAAATTAGTAATCTAAGTAATCTAAGTGATTATAGCGAGTTGTTTGCATATAAAATTTAATTAACTACGCCAAGTGCTCAAAATGTTCTCCGTCGGCATGAATGCACTTTTGAATGCGTCGACTAACTGATTCGCAGACATGGACTAATGTGGATGTTGTGATGGTCCCGCACTTTTCCCTAATTGCATTCTTAAGGTGTTCGAGTGTTGCGGGTCTTGTACCATAAACTGCATCCTTCAGGTAGCCCCACAAGTAAAAATCAAGTGGAGTCAAGTCCGGTGAACGTGGAGGATACTCAACGCTTCCTCTTCGTCCTATCCAACGGTTAGGCAACGTTTCATCGAGGTACCTTCTGACATCACAATGATAATGAGGGGGGGGCTCCATCTTGTTGAAAGTAAAAGTCGTCGTTTCCAAACAACTTCCGAACTGCAGGTATAATTCTGTCCGCAGCATGTCGAGATATGCGGCACCGGTAACTGTCCCATTAAAGAAAAATGGTCCAACCAAACCCCTGGATGAAAAAACCACACCATGCTGTTAATCCTGGTAAATTAACATGTTTATCCACATAAACGTGTGGATTATCAAATGACCAGTACCTGCAGTTGTGTCGATTTACTGTGCCATTCAGCTTGAAGGTAGCTTCATCAGACCACACGATTTTGTTGTATTGAAAGTGCATTCATGCCGCCGGAGAACATTTTGAGCACTTGGCGTAGTTAATTAAATTTTATATGCAAACAACTCGCTATAACATTTTGATCACTTAGATTACTAATTTACCTTTCATTGGCAATTGCTATAACAATATATTGTTTTTTTTTAAATTATAAAATATATGATGCTATAAAGAGTATATAGTTTTTTTGGGACACCCTCTATATATATATATATATACACACACACTTTTTTTTTTTAAATTGGGGTTGTTTAACCTCCTTCGCAACATCTAAGGTCATATGACGGAGGGGACCTACAGCTTTACGTGGGATCCGAACCACGGGTCGCTACATAATCTGGGCGCGGAGGACAGTCTCCCATCCAACTATTACCCAGACCCAATGTCGCTTAACTTCGCTGATCTCCGGGAAGCGGTGTTACGACATTGGCCGCGACGTAGCCCATTACACACACACATACACACACATATATATACATACTGTATATATATATATATATATATAAGCAATTTTGTGACGTGTCAGGTAGAATCGACGTTTACTGGTGAGCTGGAGTTGGGGAAACTTCAACCCCCACTCACGTAAATGCTTAAAGCTCATATCACTAATATTACTAAACTCTGAGCTACCAAGAAGATACCTCACGGGTGGGCTGCTCCTCTGTCGTTAAATAGGAAAGATTTTTGACTGTTTCTGCGGAACATTTAGATATCATTATGTTCATGAACTCGCAGTGATCCCGCGTATATACTATATACTTAGCATGTTATAGTGGGAAATAGTGTCGTGATAATTAATGTGAAAGGATGGGTGTGCATGGAGCTGGTGGTATCTGGAACAGTGATTTAAAGGGACAAGAAGTGGGCACTCCTACCAGTATCTCCTTCCCCTTCCCCTCCTCCCGCTCCACCCCCACCGTTTACTCTGTGAATCTTCCGTTTAATAGTAAAGGTTTTTGACGGTGACTGCGGCAAATGTATGTGTCATTACATTATAATCGTACAGTGACTCCGCGTATATACTTTTATGTGCCATAGTTAGTAATAGTTACTGTACATAATTAATGTAAAAAGATGCCTGAGCATCGAACCGGTGGTATCGGGAGCATTATTTAAAGGGACGAGAAATGGGACCGCTATCAGCGTTCCTTCCATCTCCACACCAACCACCCCCACCATCTACGCCTCCCCGCAAGCCTGCTCCTCCAACGATACAGGATTACAGGTGCAATGGGATCATCTGCTGAAAATCGTGTTCTTATAGAAAATCCTTTGTTATATTTTATATTTGACAAAGTAGATCATATTAGGTCAGACATTCTCGTATCTGTTTGTCATGATTTCTATGATTCGGAAGAAATAGAACATGCGAAGGAACAGTTAAACACGTTGTTCACTGCTACCCTCCCAACTCGTAGAGGTAATTTTAGAAACGAGAATATCCTAAAAGACATTATAAATAAAATGTCGACCCTCCGGGATAATGAGAACAATATTACCTTCTACGTCACTAATTTCCATAGAATATCGGTAATCTCTATGGGTGATGTAGACGTTTTGGTGCTCCTCAAACAGTACAGTGAGGTACAAAATTCGTTAGTTGAACTGAAACACCAACACGTGGTGTCAAATCAGAAAAATACAATTTCGCTAGAACAATTCCGGTCAGAGTTAGATGCGATGAAAGAGACGCTGTTCCCAAAGCCAAGTTACTCGGAAGTTGCTCAGCAAATCAGAACCACAAAAAGCGCGTCGGGCAGCGAGGGAAAGGAAATCCCCTCCCCCAACTCCCTCCCTGAATGTGGGGTAGAAACGCAGCATGCAGGGGAAGCGGTCAACCTCCTTCCCGTTCAGGAAAGGACTCCTGTTCCCGATTTCACAATGAGGAATAGGAACTGTCCGATGCCAAGAGACGAGGCATGACTGCCCTCTTCCTTCCCTTCCACTGAAGGGGAGAGGCGTTCGATTACTCAAACGCCTCCCTCGGCGTCCATTTCCTCCCCTTCCCACCGAAGAAGGAGGGGCACGCGCGTCGGCCAGGATATAAACACCGCTAACAGACCCTCACCAAGCCACAGAGTAGGGGAGGGGCCTCTTATCCTCCCAAGGTTTCCGTGCCACCCATCCACAAGGCAGGCGAACCCTGCCTCAGGGAGAGTGAGGGAAGAGGACGGGTGGGTGACAGTTAAAGGCGCTCTTCAGGGAGGGTTCCTCAACCTGTCAGCGCGGCAAGGCCACCGGTGAAGAATCTCACCCTCTTTGTGTCGCGAATTCAGCTCTCGAACGAGGGAAGCGATATTCGACACATGATGGGAGAGGTCTGTGGTGAACACAGTATATTGTTAGTTAATAAACTAAACACAAAATCTCCGTATTATAACTCATTTAAAGTAATAATTAAAGGTGTAAATTCGCATTTCAACCCGTACAATATGAGTTCGTGGCCAGAAGGTATTATTGTTAAGGTGTTTTTTCACTTTTCCAGGAGATTTGATAGGCAAAATAATAATAATAATAATAATAATAATAATAATAATAATAATAATAATAACAATAATAATAGGCGCCCTAACAGTAATGCCTGAAATTTGTACTGTGTATAATAATAATCATATTAATAATAAATTTTCTATCAGTCATGGTGGATAACTTGTTGAAAATAGTCTCATATAACGTAAGGTCAGTGAGGAATTCAATTGTAGATGTTCATAAAATCTGTGACAGTGCAGATTTGATACTCCTGCAAGAGCACTGGCTACCTAAGCAAGAGCTAAAATTCCTCTCTACCATCCATGATGACTTTATGTACCATGCGTCATCAGCAGTAGACTTTCAGATGAATTAATATACGGTAGGCCTTTTGGTGGTGTTGCTTTCTTAATAAAGAAAAATTTGTCAAAACAAATAAAATTTTTAACAAGCGATAATGTAAGGTTGTTAGGCATTGAATTACAAGTGAACAATGATTGCATATTAATTGTAAACTGCTATTTACCATTCAGCAACGGCAGTAATCTAGATGAATACATTGATATCCTGTACAAAATCGAGTCATTATCAGATAATCCCAAATATTCTCACTGTATAATAGTGGGGAACTTTAACGCGCAGGTGAACTCGGAGTTCTTTGTAGAATTGGGTAACATGTGCGAGTCTGGCAAATTTAGTATAAGTGATGTAGATGTATTAGGGGTAACCAGTGGTAATTTTACATACGTTAGTGATATGAGTGGTACCACCAGGTGGATTGATCATTGTCTCGCTAGTAATAATCTAAAGGATCGAATTGTTAGAGTTCATAATCTGCATGGTTTCCTCCTTTCTGATCATAAACCATTAGAACTATTAATTAATTTTACCAATTTATGCGCAGCACGACATAACAAGAATTCAATTGGTAAGAATACTTGCGTCGATTGGTTCAATGTTAATATGCAACAGAGAATTGAATACAAAGACAGAACAGGTCACCTCTTTAATAATTTAGAAATTTTGTATCTCACTGTAAACTCATAGAGAAGCAGGAAGCCTCCTGATTAAATCTTACAACTATCATACTGAGATTATTCCTGGATGGAATGATTTTATTGCCCCCTGAAGAGGGAATCGAAAGACGCCTATGATTTGTGGTGCATTCATGGGTAGACCCAGATTAGGACCAGTATACATGAATATGTGTTGAAGTAGGGGTCAGTATAAGGCGGCCATAAGGCGATGTAAACAGGAAGAAGAGTCTATTCGAGGATCAAAAGCCTCAAAAGCCCGTGAAGCTTGCATAAATAACGATCATAAAATTTTTTGGAAATTTGTTAAGAATCAAACGGGTGTCAAAAGTGTCCTCCCTCCGACAATCGATGGGGCGTCGGGGGTGGATGAAATTACAAAGCTGCGGAAAAACCATTACTCTAACATTCTTAACAGTGTGAGTAGGGATAATCTTAAGATAGATTGCAGCGAAACGCCTGTGGGAGGGAGAAGGAAAAATACTTTCATATCAGTTCCTGATGTAAAGAGGTTAATTAAAGAGTTCTGCGTCAGGGGTAGATGACCTATCGAATGAGCACTTAAAATATGCAAATGACGTGGTATGTCTGCATATATCATTGTTCTTATCAGCCATGCTTGCTCATAGCCATATACGTGCAGAGTTCATGAGGGTATATATCTTGCCCCTGGTCAAAAATAAGTATGGAGACATTCTGTCCAGCAATAATTACAGGCCTATTGCTGTTGCTTCCTGCTTCTCGAAACTACTAGAAACACTCTTGTTACTCCGATTAAATGATTACCTATGGACATCTAATCAGTTTGATTTTAAAAGGTCCCACACAACTGACCTGTGTATCTATGTACTTAAAGAAACAATATCTAAAAACATTGTCAGTAATTCAACTATTTATAGCTGCTTCCTCGATATAAGTAAGGCATATGATAGAGTGAACCACAATATTTTATTTAAAAAACTAAAAGACAGGAAGGTTCCATGTACATATTGAATTTATTGAAATTTTGGTATTCCCACCAATCTTTTACCGTTAGGTGGGGCAATGTTCTATCCCAGGGGTGGGGAACCTGCGGCCTTTTGGGTACTAGTTGCGGCCTTCTGCCTATTTGACATTCAGAATTCATACCGTACGATAATGGACAGCAACTGATACCCCTTTAGGGCTTTAGGCTATTTCATTAGATCATGGTTTCAGCTTCACTGCTTCTTACACATACAAGCCTTCTTTATGGCTTGAACAATAGGAAATATGGCAACGTTGCCAGTTAAAACTGGCAGAGTTGCCTTACGGCTTACGCCCTTACCTATCAACGATCAACTCGACTGGCTGACTGGATGACAGTTACTGACGATTCTCCGTTAGTGACACGCACGCTTGTTTCCTTTAAAACTGTAAATCTTTGATCAATTGGTGTACCATTTTTATTTAAAAATCTTCTGGTACCCAATCATGTCAAAAACTGTGAAAAGAAAATTAAAGGAAGAGAACAGAATATTCCATGAAGAATGGGAATTGCAGTATTTCATAGTTGTTGAGAAAGATAAAATGATGTGTTTGCTCTGCAACGCCATAATTGCAACAGTGAAGAAACACAATGCATATAAGCATTATGCAACTCATAAGAACCACAAGTATGCTATATTGGAAGAAGAACCCCGAAAGTTTGCACTTACGAAGATGAAACTTCAAAAGCAGCAACAACAGCAAGTATTTAAAACGATGTCAGGCCTAGGGACTGAAATCACTGAAGCAACTTATAAAGTAGCATATATATATGTGGAAAAAGAGGTAAGCCATATAGTGATGTGGAAATCATAAAAGAATGCATTGTTGAATTGTAGCCCTTTAGATTCAGACAAGGTTAACAAATACAAACAACTACCTCTTTCAAGAAGGACCATAACTGATCGGCAACATGAATTAGCCCTCAATGCAACTGAACAACTTCATACAATATGCCAAAGCGAAAATACTTATTATTCGATTACCTTGGATGAGTCCACTGATATTACTGACTCAGTGCAAGTGTCACTTTTTATTCGTGTTATAAATGCAGATTTTCAATGCTACGAGGAGTTACTGGCTTTGGGTACTCTTACGGGGAAGACACGTGGAATTGACGTCTTGTCTCTCTTCAAAGAAAAATGCCGTGAAGCGAAACTGAATTTATGTAATTTAGTAAGTGTATGCACAGATGGTGCACCTTCCATGAGAGGAAAATGTGCAGGATTTGTTGCGCTACTACAAAAAGAACTGCCAAATCCAGATAGCTTGATTTCCTTTCACTGTATTTTGCATCAACAGAATCTCTGTGCCAAATCTACTGTTTTAAGTGACATATTAAGTAAAGTTATACGTATTGTGAACTACATTAGAGCAAATGCATCACGACATCGCCAGTTTCGCAATATGCTTATGCTTGATGATGAAACATTCAGTGTGGATCTTCCGTATCATTTTAAAGTGCGCTGGTTGTCACAAGGGCAAGTCTTTGAAAAACTTTTGTCTTTGCGAAAACAAATCACAAGATTTTCTGAGGAACTCAATGAACATGTGAATTGTCAAAAAAGGATTTCTGCAGAAATGCTGCATTTTTGTGTGACGTAATGTCAAGCAAAATACCTGAATATTTCTTTGCAAGGTAAAACTAAATCCATATATGAAATGTGGCAAAAAATCCAGGCTTTTCGGAGGAAGCTGCGCTTTTTCAAAACTATCCTTACCCGATCGGAACTTTCAGCTGAACACTTCCCTGAACTGGCAAAGGTAATTGGTGAAGAAGATACAAGCAAATCATTAAGGGAATGCGATGTGAAAGAATACACAGCTGTCCTAGACTCCCTGATTGAAGAATACGATGAAAGATTTGAAGATTTTGAGAAACATGACTTCACACTGAAACTAGCTTTCCAACCACACCTGGTTGCGTCTCCAAAGCACCTGAAGATTTACAGATGGAGTTGATTGAGCTATTAGAAGATAATATCCTTAAGTCTCTATTTGATACTAAGAAGGATCCTGTTGAAATATGGAAAAATGGCGTTGAATACCCACATCTGCGCAACATGCTCGTCGAATGTTGCCTTCTTTCGGCACAACCTACTGTTGTGAATCAACGTTTTCATATGTGACTCAAATCAAAACGCGCTTGAGATCTCAGATGACGAATATTCACCTGGAGGACCAACTAAAACTACGGTCAACGATATTGGAACCAAATGTACGACTCCTGTCCCGCAATAAGCAGTCACAAAAAAGTCATTAAATGGTTTATCACTTTTTCACTTAATATTAACATCATTTCACTTAATATCATTTTTCACTTAATATTAGTTATATTGTTAATTATTCCCCACAAAAATAAATGTGCACTTGCTGAATTTTTTATTTATTATAAAAGCCCTCACGTATTATCAAGTTTGATTTAAAATTAATAAATATGTAGATTGTAGACTAAAATATGACATTTTGTTGTACTGTATATGTTAAATTCTCAGCATGCGGCCTAATAGGGTCTTGGTTAAATGAAATGCGGCCTTCCAATGAAAAAAGGTTCCCCACCCCTGTTCTATCCGAATGTTTTGGCTCCTCTTGCGGGTGAGACAAGGCTCCTTGGTCTCCCCTGCTGTTTAATGTGTATGTTGACGGATTAATTGATTCACTTAATGAGGCAACAGTGGGATGTTGTATAGATAACACAAGGATAAATAACTTAGTTTATGCGATGATATGGTGTTAATAAGTCTCTCTATTAAAGGTCTGGACCGGCTACTAAAAGTCTGCGAAGTGTATTCGCAGAAACACGATATTCTTTTTAATTTACAAAAACTAAAGTTATGCAATTTCATTCTAAAAGCCGTAATCAGCCAGCTGACATTAGGTTTAAAATGAAAGGTGAAGTAATTGAGGAAGTACAAGAGTGTAAGGATTTGGGTCAAACTATTACCAGCTCCTTGAGTGATGACTCGGATATAAGAAAACAATTTCGAAGCCTTTGTGCTAAAGCGAATATCACTATAAGGAACTTTCGGTTCTGTACAAGTGAAGCTAAAGACACTCTCTTTCGTACTTTCTGCAGTAATATATACGGACAGCAACTCTGGGTGAATTATAAAAAAGGTTCGGGCAGAACCCTAAATTTGCTGTTCAACAGTTTTTTTAGACTCATATAAATTACTCCCGAGATTCTCAGCTTTGCAAATGTTTGCTACCCGCAATGTCCCGAGCTTCTCGGACGTAACAAGACGTGCTCAATACAGTCTAATGCAAAGAATTAAAAAATCAACCAACCCGATTATCCAAGTTATCCATGAGTCCTGCCGTTTATCCTCTAAGCTACGGAATTCTTGGTACGAAAACGTGTCTGTAGCTCCACTTAACTCCGACATTACTGTATTATTTCTAATCAACCGTATATATTTCTATCTTTATTATGTGAACTATTATTGTATTAAAAATATTTGTCATATAGACTATAGTCTGCCAATAAACCTTTTTATTTTCATTTAATTTCTTTGGGTCTACTGTATAATAAAATGCATTACATATGCGAGAGAAGCCATAATGGTTGTTGTAAGATGGTATTCATAGGCCTAAAAGGTTACGTTATTTACTATAAATGTTCAGAAGACACAGTTGTGATACGTACATACGTATGAATGTATGTATGCATGTATGTATGCAAGTATGTATGATACACACAGACCGTGCATGGAACAAGGAACTCTTCTGGGAAAATTAAATCCACTCTGGTTCAAATAAGTAATGGTAAATGACAAACACTGTAGTTTTTTCTTTTTCATAATGTTGGCCCGACGTTGACAACGTGTCACTCGGAAAGAGGCCCCAAATATATACATAGCTTCCCTCACCAGCTATCTGCAAAGCTGTATTTATGTACTCGGATGTATGTTTGCGACTTTGATTGCAATTGTTTTCGAATTGCTGAAGACCGGCACCCATGTGACTCATGCCCACCCCACACCTCCCCTCATCCCAGTATATATGGTATGCTCTGGGGTGTGCACACACACACACATATATATATAATATACACACACACACACATATAGATGAGAGAGAAATGTACTCTGCTTAAATAACTGTAGATATGACAGTTATGTGTAAGGAATGTAGGTTGATTTACCAGCTGATTTTTATTGCGAAATATATTTATACTTTAAAATTAATTATTGGTCTGAAAACAGTATATAGTAGATATCAAGGTTACTGTTCAGTAATTAGCTCCCATAAGGTGTCAAACAGATAATTACAATTAATATGACAATGATGGAATGCGCTTAGAAAAATAGTTGCCAGATTCTCCACATATCCACTGAGCGGACGCATTTCCTGAGCTCTCTTATATTGTTTCTGCTTTTGGATATTGCCAATAACCTTACATTTGGTAAGTTTCGAATTTTATATACTTGCGTTTATATTATATAGTTAAGTACTTGAATATAAGTGTTTTTTAGTGATTTAGAAGTTTTCATCGCGTGCCGGCTTAATTTAACTTAAACTTGTGACAGTTATAAACTAATTTAACTTGTGTGATGCCGTCGCAGAAAGCGTCGTGTGTTAGGTGTTGGGTGAATCGGTGGTATATGGATTTTAGGGACTATGACGGCGGTCCTATGGCGATTACCGAGAGATCGGTTTGTTTTTTTGCAAATTAAGGGAGGAAATAGTTGACATAAAACGCAGTGTACGTGAGGTAAGGGAAAAATTTGCAACGCTTGATGAGGGCAGGGGTAGGGCTACGGTTGACGAAAGCCGAACCAATACTAACGTTGAAGACGTTAGTAATTTGAAGGGTGAGGTGCGTAACCTAGTTTCTAGTTTAGGTAGCTTATCGGGAAGGTTGGATAGAGTTAAGGAAGGGGTTAAGGTTGGTCCGAGATTAGTAGATGGGGGAGGGATTTAGAGAAGTTAAGGGTGGAGCTAGGCCGCGTACGTTAGGTGATAGGAATCCCCCCCCACCCTATCGAGGTTTCGAACCCTTTCGCCCATTTGGAAAGAGACGTGAATGAGGGGGAAACTATTTTAATTGGGGACTCTTTAGTGCGCCAATGCGCCATATGGACACAGAGTTCGTTGAACGGCATCCAAACAAGAGGAGGAGGGTCTGTCTCCCAGGGGCCAGGGTCGACAGAGTTAGAGACGAAGTGGATAGGATTGACGTTGTCCTGTCACTCGATGTTGGTGACGATGGTAGGGGGCAACGACTCGTATAGGCCCGATACGAGAGTGCCTGACCTTTTGGAGATATAGGGGGTTAATTAGGTCCTAGAGGTGAGGTCAGATAGGTCTTTAGTTCTACGTATTACCCCTAGGCACGGCTTGGGTGTTAGGATTACGTCTAAAACGATATTTTGAATACTAACATAAATTAGAAGAGATTTGTACTGAGGAAAATGTACCCTTCGTAAAGCTGTGGTCAGATTTCAGTGATCCTAGCCTTTTTATAAAAAGATGGGGGTGCATTTTAATGAAATAGGTAATGCTAGGCTAGGTCGGTTAATTGACGAAAACGTTCGAAAGCTGTATAGGTCGAAGCCTTCTTTAAACGTTGGGTTCCGGGGAACGCGGGCCCTGACGTGAAAAAAATAGTTTAAAACGCCGACCGTGGTAAAAAATAACTTAAACGTCTTTTATTGTAACGCGGTAGTATTAGAAATAAATTAAACGAATTTAAGGCGATAATTTATTCCGGCAACTACGATATAGTTGCTATCACTGAAACGTGGTTAAATAACGTGACTCGGGACTTGGGGGAGCTTGAAATACCGGGTTTTAAACTCTTTACTAATGATAGGTTACACAGGATTGGTGGCGGCGTTTTGCTGTACATTCGTAATTCCCTTAGGGCTATCGAGGTGAAGATAGATTTTCCGGCAGCAATTAATGCGATATGCGTTGCAGTTAGGGCGCGTAGGCTTAGTTTCAATTTTGTTGTTGTTTATAGACCTCCCGTTCAACCCCTCGATACCGATACTAGATTTTACACACTTCTTAGTAACTTTATTAATAATCGGAATAGTATAGTTGTCGGAGACTTTAACTGCCCTAACGTCAATTACGAGACTTTTACTGGTAACGTTGAGGGTTTGAGATTGATTGAGTTCATGGAAGATAAATTTTACGACAGATGGTTACCGAACCAAAGCGCGGTGATAATATTTTAGACGTGGTGATGACGAACGAGAAAACATAGTCGAAGGTTTAGAAGTAGGCGAGAGTTTAGGATGTAGTGATCATCAAATTCTTAGTTTAAGTTATTGATAGAAAACACTAAGGATAGTAACGTAATAGAAGTCCTGATTTTCGTAGGGCCAATTTTGATAGTTTTGCGATAGGATAAGAGTAGTGGACTGGGGTGACTTATTTATGGGTAATGACGCAAATTTGCATTGGGAGGCGTTTAATGATAGTTTCTTGAATATCGAAAGGGAGTTTATTCCTCGTAAGCCCAAGCGCGCTAGAAATCATGGTTAGGCCTAAGTGGTGGACTAGAAATAGGCGAGTTCATAAACGAGCGTAACAGAGCGTATAGACTTAATAAGCGCAATGGCACGGTAGCTAACGCTAATAGATATATCGAGCTTCGACGTCAGGTTAAAAGGTCAGTTAAGAATGCGAAGCGTAATTTAGAGATACTTATAGCTGCGGATAGTAAGCATAATCCAAAAAAGTTTTTTTGAGTACGTCAATAATCGTAAGCCGATAAAAGATAATATAGGCCCTCTCTTGGACGCTAATGGCGCTTTGGCTTCCGACGCTCAGCCGATGGCGGGTATTTTTAATAACTTTATTGACTTCTCCGGTAAAAACTGTCGCAATAATGTCCCCGATGTGGACGATATCGTTCCATTTAGCAGCGAGACTATTTTGGATGAAATAGCTGTTAACGAAGGTGAGATTGCGCATTACATCGATAAGTTAAAAGTTAGCAAGACTCCAGGCCCTGACGCGTTTTATCCTAAACATCTGAAAGATTTTAAAGACGTTGTCGTCGCCTCCTTAACGAAGATTTTTAATCAGTCACTCGAAACGGGGATTATTCCTGAACACTTAAAATTAGCTAACGTCACGCCCATTTTTAAAAAAAGCGACCACACAGTAGCTAGCAATTATAAGCCCATTATCTTAAAGTCAATTGTTGGTAAACTTTTAGAATCCGTAGTTAGGGATCGTATTATCGAACACTTAGAAAGTAGCGATTTGATTAATAGTAGTCAGCATGGGTTTCGACGCCATATATCTTGTCGCGAATACGATAGGCATAGAGCGGCTGAAGTTATTTATTTAGATTTTAAAAAAGCGTTCGATACAGTTCCGCATAGAAGACTAATTGCGAAGGTTAAAGCGCACGGTATACGCAGTCAGGTAGCTAGCTGGTTAGAGGAATAGCTTGGTGCTAGGAGACAGAGGGTCGTTGTTAATGGTAGTGAATCGGGGTGGTTGGATGTAAGTAGCGGCGTCCCACAGGTTTCAGTATTAGGCCCATTGCTATTCGTAATTTACATTAACGACATAGATGTAGGTTTGACTAGTAACGTGTCAAAATTCGCAGATGATACTAAAATAGGCGGTAAGGTTGTTAACGAGAACAATAGAAATAGGCTCCAAGACGATGTAAATAGGATTATGGAGTGGACGGATAAGTGGCAGATGCAATTTAACGTAGACAAATGTAAAGTTTTGCATATAGGCTCTCGTAACAATAATTACACGTGCACAATGGATGATTGAGAGTTAGCGAGTGTTAACGAAGAAGTAGATTTAGGCGTACGCTTATCTAAGGATTTAAAAGTTAGGAACCAGTGCCTGGAGTCTTGCGCAAAAGCTAATAGGATGTTAGGCTTCATAGCGCGTAACTTCGAATTTAAATTGAAGAATATTATATTGCCCCTTTACAAGTCCCTAGTCAGGCCTCATTTAGAATATGCCGTTCAGTTTTGGTGCCCGTATTTGCGTGAGGATATTGATAGGTTAGAAAGGGTTCAGCGTCGTGCCACGAAACTAATTCTGTCATTGCGCAACAACGCAACAAGCCTTATGAAGATAGGATTAAAGAGTTAGACTTGCATTTACTCGAAAGTAGGATATTAAGGGGGGCTTATTGAAGTTTTCAAAATCGTTAATAACATCGATAACGTAAATTTTGACAAACTCTTCTCTTTCGATAATAGCAATACTCGTAATTACGGATTTAAGTTGCGTGGCAGAAGTTTCATTACTAATATCACTAAAAACTTCTTTACGTTTAAAGTAATTGATAAATGGAATAATCTTCCCGCGCCCGTCGTGAACTCTACCAGCGTTAATATTTTTAAGAACCGTTTAGATAGGCATTTTAAAAATATTAACGTTGTTTAATATAATAATAAAACAAGCCCCCTTTTCCCTCCGAGCCGCCCCCTTTCCCCTCCGAGCCGCCCCCTTTTCCCTCCGAGCCGCACCCTTTTCCCTCCCAGCCACACCCTTTTCCCTCCGAGCCCCACCCTTTTCTCTCTCCCTCGTTAGAATTATTAACGTTGTTTAATATAATAAAACCATTAGCAACAGGAGCTCTGGGGGTGGTGATCGAGGATGAGTCTGTTGACGATAATGCCAGCTTGTGACATGCCAGCATGTGATGCCAACAAAAAAAAAAAAAAATTAGACTAACACGAACTTAGATGTAGCTCGTAGTGTAAACTAACCTACTTTTTGTTATTCTTTTTACTTTTTTTTTCTCTCTCTCTCCTTATTTGAATGTCTATAACTCTCTTCATTCGATGTCTCTAGTTTGCATGGTATGATAGTGTTTGAGTTAAAAATGTGTTGCATGGTTTGTAATGCGTTCTTATTTTACTTCTTTTCATCTTCCACCCCTTTCCGGCAGAGTGGGCTGCATCCTCTACCTCCCTATGGAGTGGAGGACTGGTCTGCAACAGCTGGAAGTATTCTCTTCGACTATTTTTCCGACTTGTCGGCAGTAGCCGGCGGATGGTGATGGTGTCTTTCTTTCTCTTTCTGAGTGAATTTTAACCCACGAGTGATAGGTTTTGCTACTTACTTAACCCCTTATTCTCTCCTTTTAACCCCTTACTTTCTTCTTTCTCTCGGGCTAACCTTAGAGTGGATCTTAGGGTTTTTGTTAGCCTAAGCTTCTGTAGATCTGTAGCTACACATACACACATATATATGAGAGAGAAATGTACTCTGCTTAAATAACTGTAGATATTACAGTTATGTGTAAGGAATGTAGGTTGATTTGTCAGCTGATTTTTATTGCGAAATATATATATACTTAAAAAATAATTATTGGTCTGAAAACAGTATATAGTAGATATCAAGGTTAGTGTTCAGTAATTAGCTCCCATAAGGTGTCAAACAGATAATTACAATTAATATGACAATGATGGATTGCGCTTAGAAAAATTGTTGCCAGATTCTCCACATATAATTATTGTTCAGTAATTAGCTTGCATAAGGTGTCAAACAGATAATTTCACTTAAGCTAGTATATATGGTACGCTCTGGGGTGCTAAAACAGTCCTCAATGCGTGTGCCACATGTCGTCATATTCATGCTAGGCCCTATAGAAAACTAAATCCTCCTGCTTTGCCTGAGGAGAGAGTTACTCTCAACAGATCCTTTGAGACTGTAGGCATTGACTATACAGGAGCATTGACTGTAGGCGTGGTTGACACTGAACAAAAAATGTACATTGTACTATTTACATGTACTGCCTCACGAGCTGTTTTTCTGGATGTTGTGGAGGATCTTACAGCAGAATCCTTTGTTGCTCTCTTTAAGAGATTCTGTGCACGACATTCGGTACCTAAGACAGTTTGGACTAGAAACGCTACATATTTCAACGCTGGTGAACAGGTCATTAATGACTTGTTAAGGAATGAACTCACACAATTATATATATACGAAATTCAAACATAAAATGGAAGTATATTCCAGTTGCCTCTCCTTGGTATAGCTCAATCTGGGGGAGGAATATACATACGGTAAAGAGTTGCTTGAGGAGAGCAATTGGTGATTCGGGGAGAACAAGTTAGTCACCCTGCCGGATTACAATATAGACTCTTCTGAAGTCCCAAACTGGACTCAACACATGTTGAACTCCAGTCTAAGTTACAACACTTAACTAAAGTTAAAGCTCATTTCATTAAACAGTGGAAAGATGAGTACTTGATGGGTCTAACGGAGAGACATAAACAAATGACTAAGAAAGATTGGTCTCCACAATTAAGGTTGGGCCCTTGTTCTAATACACGACAGTACTCCAAGAAAATACAGGGCTCTGGCTCGAGTTTTAGAGCTGAGACCAGGGGCAGACGGGGTAACAAGAGTGGTCAAATTAAGGACTTCAATGGGTGACACAACAAGAGACATTTCTCGTTTGTATCTCCCTAGATGTTTTATGAAAATGATATGGGTGTATGATAGAATCTTTAATGCATGGTCATTTATTTATTTTTTGGAAACTCATAAGCTATTTAAATGATAATGCAGTAAACGACGTCATCTTTGAGCGTGCATTTGATTGTATTCAAGCAACGCACATATCTGGTACCGTCCTGAGAGAGAGGGAAGAGAGAATTAAAGGGAAACCAAGTCCGTCGACATGCTTAGAGTTTATTTAGAATGCATATATATATATATATATATATATATATATATATATATATATATTCGAAACCTAAAGAGTTTCTCAAAGTAATTGAGCATCTTCACTGATAAATTACTTGTGTTGTTAAAATAATTGCATAATAATAAAAGCGAGATGAATATATATACCGTCAAGGTATTAAGTAAAAATGCATGTTTTTAAAATATTCTTCATGATTTATCTAAAATGTTGTACGTAAATACAAAATTGTGGTGGATACCTTTATAAACTTTTATTTATATAAATTTAGTTGAGCAAATATGATAACATTAATGAATGAATAAATGTTTTGGTGCAAAGCGGTTTACACGCTTGTAAATTGTAATACAGTAATTTTATTTATTCGGTTCGTCCAACACAACAGGGCAAGAAACTAATTCTAGAAGGCTGGTGTGGGACCGCACATACAGCGATTGGTGTTGGATGTAGGCGAAAATAAAAATTGGGTATATCCCATACACTTATAATAATAAATTAAAACCAGTATGGACGTAAATGTACTCGCATATCTTATGTAATGTGCTCTTTCTCAATAAAGATTATTATTATTATTATTGAAATATAAATGGGGAGGAACTCTCGGTGAATTATAATAAAAGGTTCTGGTAGAACTCTAAATTTATAACAGATCTTTTAGACTGTTGTATAAGCTCCCTCTAAGATAATCAGTTTCTCAAATGTACGCCATCCGCAATGTTATAATTAAATGAATAAACTGAAATGATGGTTTATCACGAACAATGCATTATCGGATTTTCACAGATAGATTTCAGGTGTCGAGCAGCGCATGGTCTGTTAATTTCCTGGATGGGAGACCCGAATCTTCTACGTTTAGATGTGTTTGTGTCAAAACGCTGGATTAGAAATCAATTCCGCAAAGCAGTGTTTTTTTATCTCAATTCATATTTTGTAGATGCTTTGAATTCAACCTACTTTTTTTTAATATAGTTTTGCTCTTTTTAAGATATTCAACTAAATAAATCGTATCATCATGTTAGTATACTAAAATTGGCACTAAACATTATAAACATTCTATGAGAATAATTATTTAGAGTAAAAATCATATTAGTTCATGCATAATGAGAATAAAATACACTGTCAATCGTGGTTCTGAAGTTTTCCTGCATCTGCGCCATACAGCCGACATTAAAGGGTCAATTATATATATATATATTTATATATATATGATGAATAAAACCACGAAAGAAAGTAAACACAAAATGGTGCTCAAGCGCTTTCGTCTAATGACATCCTCAGGAACACTGAAGTACATAAAAGGGTAACAGCCTATATATAGGTTACAGAAAGAAAAAAAAGAAAAAAAAGAAAAAATAAATAACATACATACATACATACACACACACATATACATACATACATATCTATATATACATATACATACATATATATATACATATATATATATATATATATATATATATACATATATATGCAATAAACAGAGAAGTAAAAATAAAAATTAAAAATTAAAAATTAAAGGATAATCAGTGAGGCGTACAGATTTGTAAGGAATAATATCGATTTTTAGCACAAGATCAAATGGATTATAAAAATACAAATTTATATTGGAAAACTGCCCGGGTTTTAACACTCTGCCTATGGTCAGGTTTCGATATATATAAAAATAAAATGCAAATTAAAAGTTAATAAAGTAGCAAACAAGTTTACCAAAGATTTAGTGTTCTACCCTTCTTATCTAAATCTGTTTGGAAGGAATTGAAAATAACAGGATCGAGTTGAAAAAGACCTTTGCTTATATTGAAGTTATTTGAAAGTTGGATAATGGCAGACTCAAGAATATTTCTATTAACAATGTTGCTAGAATGGAATAAAACTGAAGCATTATTCCAATCAATACAGTGGGCTAACTCTGACAAATGGACAAAAAGGGCACTGGACAATTGTCCTGTTCTAACGGAATATTGATGCTGTTTTATACGTGTGTGCAAATCCTTTCCCGTCTGACCTATGTAAAAGGAATCACATTGTTTACAACCAATTTTATAGATAATGCCTGAATTATTGGTAGGGCTATTTTTTACTATGATATTTTTCACAATATTGTTATATGAAAATACTACATTAATATCCAAAAGTTTAAGTACATTAGCAATGCCTAAAAAGCCCGGGAAAAATGGAAGTACTAAAATATTTTTTGACAAAGTACGAGTGTTATTATTGACACGATAGAAAGTTCGTTTTGCCTTGTTGAGACAAGATTCCATAAACGCAGATGGATAACACAAATCACTTCCAATACCGTTGATTTTTTCCAATTCGGCATCGATGTATTCCGGACTGGCGATCCTAAGGGCGCGGAGAAACATTGATGAAAAAATGGCCTTCTTAGTGGGGGTGTCATGTCCCGAGTAAAAGTGTACGTAGGACAAATTGTTTGTTGTTTTCCGATAGATAAAAATTCCATGGATCTTACTGAAAAATTGAATAATGCACGTACTGAAACTAACGATAGATTGATCAGTTTTGATGTTTGTTCATTGTTTACAAAAGTGCCGATAGACGATATGCTTGACTTTCTCTCCCAAGAATTACATAAGTATGACCTGCCACTACCTTCACACATTGTTTTGGAACTTATTAAGCTTTGCATCAAAGACTGTAAATTCACTTTCAATAACGAGTATTATCAACAAGTTTTTGGGATGGCCATGGGCAACCCCTTATCGCCCCTCCTCTCCAATATTTATATGGAGTTTTTCGAAATTACTTATATTCCGAGAATCTTGGGGGTTGGCATCCCGTCGTTGCGGTACGTCGACGATATTTTGTGTATCTGGCCCATGAATCGTGACCTGGATAACTTCCTCCTTCAGTTAAATGATCAAGTCCCCTCCATTAAGTTTACTTAAGAAGTGGAACAAGACAATTCAATCCCATTTTTGGATGTGCGTGTACATAGGGAAAGCCAGGTTTTAAGTTTAGTATCTATCGGAAAACAACAAACAATTTGTCCTACGTACACTTTTACTCGGGACATGACACCCCCACTAAGAAGGCCATTTTTTCATCAATGTTTCTCCGCGCCCTTAGGATCGCCAGTCCGGAATACATCGATGCCGAATTGGAAAAAATCAACGGTATTGGAAGTGATTTGTGTTATCCATCTGCGTTTATGGAATCTTGTCTCAACAAGGCAAAACGAACTTTCTATCGTGTCAATAATAACACTCGTACTTTGTCAAAAAATATTTTAGTACTTCCATTTTTCCCGGGCTTTTTAGGCATTGCTAATATACTTAAACTTTTGGATATTAATGTAGTATTTTCATATAACAATATTGTGAAAAATATCATAGTAAAAAATAGCCCTACCAATAATTCAGGCATTATCTATAAAATTGGTTGTAAACAATGTGATTCCTTTTACATAGGTCAGACGGGAAAGGATTTGCACACACGTATAAAACAGCATCAATATTCCGTTAGAACAGGACAGTTGTCCAGTGCCCTTTTTGTCCATTTGTCAGAGTTAGCCCACTGTATTGATTGGAATAATGCTTCAGTTTTATTCCATTCTAGCAACATTGTTAATAGAAATATTCTTGAGTCTGCCATTATCCAACTTTCAAATAACTTCAACATAAGCAAAGGTCTTTTTCAACTCGATCCTGTTATTTTCAATTCCTTCCAAACAGATTTAGATAAGAAGGGTAGAACACTAAATCTTTGGTAAACTTGTTTGCTACTTTATTAACTTTTAATTTGCATTTTATTTTTATATATATCGAAACCTGACCATAGGCAGTGTTAAAACCCGGGCAGTTTTCCAATATAAATTTGTATTTTTATAATCCATTTGATCTTGTGCTAAAAATCGATATTATTCCTTACAAATCTGTACGCCTCACTGATAATCCTTTAATTTTTAATTTTTAATTTTTATTTTTACTTCTCTGTTTATTGCATATATATATATATATATATATATATATATATATATATATATATATATATATATATATATATGTATGTATATGTATATATAGATATGTATGTATGTATAGTGTGTGTGTGTGTATGTATGTATGTATGTTATTTATTTTTTATTTATTTTTTTTTTTCTTTCTGTAACCTATATATAGGCTGTTACCCTTTTATGTACTTCAGTGTTCCTGAGGATGTCATTAGACGAAAGCGCTTGAGCACCATTTTGTGTTTCCTTTCCTTCGTGGTTTTATTCATCATAAATATTTTTCACGTGTTACTTTCGTGAAATAATTTTCATATATATATATATATATATATATATATATATATATATGGGATGAATTTCACAATAAAACATGTGAAATGAAGGAATGCTGCAAAGCCACAAGGAAAAAAGAAAAACGATTCCAAGTACTTTAGTGTATTCAGAGCTACACCTCGTCAGGGAATGAAGATAAAAGGCGAGATGCCCATAAATATATACAACCTACAGGAAAAACAAAACAATTAGCACATATTTAACAAGGGTTAATGAGAGGCAAAAGAAATTTTAACAGGATATTGTCAATTTTATACATTCCCGCACTGTTATTGAAATTGTTTTTGAAATGAATAAATGCACATTCTAGAATATTTCTTTCTATTATATCTCTGTTTTTAACAAGCGCTTTAGAACTATCCCACTTGATGCTATGGTTACATCTATACATATGGTTAAATAAAGCATTGGAATTATTAGCTGTTCTACAAGCATATTTATGCTGTTTTACCCTAATATCTAACGTTTTACCGGTTTGGCCTATATATGCAATATCATGAATATTGGTACTAAATTATGTTACCCTATTTCATTTTTAGATAACTGTCTTAAGAAAGCCAAGAATAGGTATTATAATAATGTAATTGTAAAGGAATTTCAGCGTAAAAATATCCTTAGCCTACCTTACGATGTTCATTTTCAATACCTTCCAACTTTACTTAAAGCAATTGGCATTAATGTAATCGTTAAGTATAATAATACTGTTAAATCACGCCTAATAAAGAATAGCCCTGATAATGTTGTTGGATGGGTGTATTCGATCGGATGTACACAATGTAACTCAGTATATATAGGCCAAACCGGTAAAACGTTAGATATTAGGGTAAAACAGCATAAATATGCTTGTAGAACAGCTAATAATTCCAATGCTTTATTTAACCATATGTATAGATGTAACCATAGCATCAAGTGGGATAGTTCTAAAGCGCTTGTTAAAAACAGAGATATAATAGAAAGAAATATTCTAGAATGTGCATTTATTCATTTTAAAAACAATTTCAATAAGAGCGCGGGAATGTATGAAATTGACAATATCCTGTTAAAATTTCTTTTGCCTCTCATTAACCCTTGTTAAGTATGTGCTAATTGTTTTGTTTTTCCTGTACGTTGTATATATTTATGGGCATCTCGCCTTTTATCTTCATTCCCTGACGAGGTGTAGCTCTGAATACACGAAAGGCCTTGGAATCGTTTTTCTTTTTCCTTGTGGGTTTGCAGCATATATATATATAGCGCTGCATTAGCTTTAAGAATAATTTTGCTTAATTTTTAGAACTATTAAAATTAATATGAGACTTACCATAGACGGGGTGTCCCATAAGTCCAGCATCATAGGAAAAATAATAAAAAAAGGCAAAACAAAAGCTTTTATTTACAGAACGTGCTCAATATGTCCACCATTGTTTTCAATACATAAATTCAGACGTGATACCCAGTCAGCAAGCACACGGTGAATGATGTCGTGAGTAATGGTGTTACATGCCCCAATAATGCGCTGCCGAAAATGTTCAACACTCCTAATTTTCTCTGCGTATACCAGCGCTTTCAAGTGGCCCCAGAGATAAAAATCTAGTGGCGTGAGATCCGGGCTTCTAGCTGGCCATTCCACAGGCCCTCGACGTCCTATCCAATGACCAGGGAATTGTTGGTACAGGTATTTCCTTACTTGGGTGCTGTAATGTGCAGGAGCGCCGTCTTGCTGGAACCATGTTGGGAAATTTCCTTCTTCGTTCAAGACACTGGGAAATGCTTCTTCCTTGAACATACGTAGGTAGGTGCCTCCAGTGACATGTTCATCGAAAAAGAGGGGGCCTATGATGCGATCCTTCCAAATGCCACACCATACCATCACCCGAGATGCACCTTGTTCCTTTGAAGAGGTATACCAGTGAGGGTTGTTTTGAGACCAGTAGCGGGTGTTCTGTCGATTTACCTCACCATTTCCATAAAAAACAGCCTCGTCACTGAACAGAATGGTGGACGGGAAATTGGCATCCCGAGCATTTTGTTCCGTAGCCCATTCACAAAATTCCATCCGCCGGTCGGGATCATCATCGCTTAATTTCTGTAGGGTCTGAAGTTTATATGGATGCCATTTGTGAGCCTGAAGAATGCGATGGATGCTACTTTTCGACACTCCTGTCTCGGCGGACAATCGCCGAAGAGACTTATTGGGACTTCTGTTAAAATGAGCCAGGATAGCAGTCGTTGTATCATCGTCAGTGGACCTCCTTGAAGGTCTACTGCATGGTTTATCTCCTATTGAACCTGTTTCCTTAAACTTTGCAACAAGTCTGCTAGCACAACTCTGTGTTATTGGCTCGCGGTCTGGATGCACTCTGTTAAATTCAGCAGCGGCTTCTCTTTGACTCCGATTTCCTATGAGTAGAATTATCTGGATTCGTTCTTCCTTGCTCACAGACATTATGACCTGTAGAAAGAGAAAAATATGAATTATGGTTTGTAGAAATAGAAAAATATGAATTTCTCCTATGATGCCGGACTTATGGGACACCCTGTATATATATATATATATATATATATACATGATAGAGAAACAGTTAATAATAATAATAACATTAATAATAATGATGATGATGATGAGAGAGAGAGAGAGAGAGAGAGAGAGAGAGAGAGAGAGAGAGAGAGAGAGAGAGAGAGAGAGAGTTACAAGGAGTTACAAGGAAAAGAAGTACCACAAAAGGCCTTGCGGCTCATACCGAGGAGGTACCAATGGGAACGGGTACCACGGAAAATTTTCTACACCATCAAATAGTGTGCAAGATTCGGTCTAACCTTTTCTTGAAATGATCCACAGAGGAACTGTTCACAACTTCTGAAGGTAACCTGTTCCACGTGTCACAGATCTTATAGGTAAAGTAATTCCCACACACACTAGTCCTAAACCGTTTGAAATCCAACTTCCAACCATTGTTGCGAGTTGGGTTATCATTTAAACTAAACATGCTTCTAAAATCGACAGCGTTGAACCCGCGTAAGAACTTGAAAACCTCGATGAGTTGACCGCGCAGCCTCCGAGTTTCCAGCGAAAACAAGTTCAAGGCGCGTAAGCGTCGATTGTAGCCCATATGCCTAACTGAAGGGATTAACTTTGTGGCCCTCGCCTGCACTCGCTCCAGCCTCTCAATATCTTTCCTGAGGGTGGACGACCAAAACTGCACAGCATATTCCAGGTGCGGCCGAACCAGAGAATTGTACAGAGAGAGCACAATCTCCTTGTTCCGAAACTGAAATTGCCTCATGATATAACCCAACAGCTTCTGGGCTTTCTTTTCCAACTCTACGCACTGCTTCATAAACTTAAGGTCGCTGATAATTAGCACACTCAAGTCCTTTTCCAAATCAGTGGCCTCGATATTACTCCCCAACATCGAGTAGTCCGACTTGGGATTGGCTTAGCCAATGTGCATCACCTTGCACTTACCCAAGTTAAACGACATTTGCCATTTTTCGGACCACTCTCCTATCCTACCTAGGTCCGCACGCAGTTGCTCGATCGCTTCGGGCGTCCCAACATTGGCCCCAAGCTTGGTGTCATCAGCGAATTTGGCGATCCGACTGACGATGCCACCGTCGATATCATTTATATAAATGATAAACAACAGTGACCCCAAAACGGAACCCTGAGGAACCCCACTATTGACCAAGGCCCAACCCGAACTAACCCCTTTAATTACAACCCTCTGCCGCCTATTCTTCAGCCAGTTTTCAATCCACCTACCTACTTCCCCACCGATACCCAGCGCGCGCACTTTCGCCATTAACCGGCGGTGAGGTACCTTATGAAAGGCTTTCTGAAAGTCGAGATAAAGTATATCAATCGCGCGACTCATCATACTCACTCAACATGACGTGGAAAAACTCGAGCAAGTTGGTGAGACACGACCTATGCCGTCTAAACCCATGTTGGGAGTCCCCAAGCAGCTTCTAGGAATCCAAATGGTCAACGATCCTATCCGCTATTATCCCCTCTAATAATTTACCTACAACTGAAGTGAAACTAATGGGACAATAGTTCCCTGGACTTTCGTGATCCCCTTTCTTAAAGATAGGGGTCACGTTGGCTTCCCTCCAGTCACCAGGCACCTGGCCCGTCTCCAACGATTTGTTGAAAACTGTAGCCATGTGGCGAGCCACCTGGTCGCGCGCTTCCCGCAACAGTCTGGGGAGAAACTGGTCTGGCCCAGGAGGCTTAAACGCGCTGTTTGTCTATTCTATCGGGAACGACTGTCGCGGTACATCGAACACTATCCAGGCCAGCACCTTCGTGCCTGACGCCTGGCTCGGGGATGACGCTGGTGTCCTCCCTGGTGAACACTCCCGCAAAGTACTCATTAAGCACATTAGCGATGTCCGCGTCGGAGGTCCGCAGAACGCTTTCTACTATTAACATAACTGAACTCCTTAGGATTCCCTTCGCAGAGGCTTGCCACCTGTAGTTCTTCGTTACGTTTCGCTAGCCTAACCTTCGCCTTCACTTCCCTACACAGGCGGACATACCTTCAGTGTTCTCATGGGAACGATTGGCCTTCGCCCTCCTATACGCTACTTTCCTGTTTCGGATAGCCTGCGTTGAAGCAGGGGTGACCGGTTTTGAGGGTATGGCAGCCGACTGCAGCACCATAAACTCGTCCCGGAATGCACCCCCACACTCCATCAACATCGCCGCAGACCTCTAACCCCATCTCACCTACGCTATCCCTGAGGCTAACAAAGTCCGCATGCCATAGATCGAGCTTACTTCCTCTCGAGTTACTACGCTTCACCCGAGGGACGCACACACGGAACCTAATCAGACCGTGATCACTCCCGCCCAACGATTCGTCAACCGTGATGCCAGTGACGAGGTTGTCTTCGGTCGTGAATACTAAGTCTAGAACGTTTTCACCTCGTGTAGGCTCATTGACCCACTGAGTGAGGAAGTTCTCATCAGCAAAGTCAACTAGCCTCCTCCCTTCAGCATCAGCAGTCCTGTCCTCCCACTTTATGCCGCGACAGTTGAAGTCTCCTAAAGCTACACACACCCTATCCACTAGCAGGCTACTGAGTTCGGTGTACAGGGCTGTATCCTCCTCGAGGAGGAGATGCGGAGGTCTGTACACCAAGATTAACCTATAGTTCGTCCCTCCCACGTTCAGATCGACGCCAAGTAACTCCCGTTCCGACCAGAACTGGCAGTCAACCGGACTCAACGTGTCCTTAACGTATATTAGTACACCTCCCCCCTCCCCACGGGTGCGGTCTTTGCGAAACATTCTATACTCTGGAATTTCGAACTCCCCAACGTAGTCCCTACGATCAGTATGAATCCAGGACTCGGTGATAGCAACGATATCCTGGTATTCTGATGCTAAGAGCGCCCGTAGCTCGCAAAACTTATTCCTAATCGACCTAGCATTAAAAAACATTGCACGGAGGGAGCCTTCCTATTCTGACCGCCCCCTAGCCCGACCCGTTTCCCGAACAGCCAGGGCTGTCGGGAGTTGAAGAGCCCCTCACCAACGAGGGGGCAACTTCCGCAGGAGCCTGAGCCCCCTCCAACATGGAAGGAGGGTCACCCACCTGTACCTGGACGCACCCTTCAGTTGAAGGTACGTCCGCCACCGGCTCAAAATCATTTCTCCCGGGCTCGACCTCACCATTCTGTATAGGTGCCGGTCGAGCAGCGCGCCTAGCACACCTTTACCCTTGTTATTGAGGTGGACACCATCCCTCTGGTAAATGTCACACCTACCCGAAAATGCGTCGAAGGGGTCAATAAACCTCACGCCCAGCGGGACGCACAAGTCTTGCACCTTCTCATTGATGCCAATGACCTTACTGAGAGCGTGGTCACTGGCATTCATCCGCGCTAAAATACCCATTAACATTCCCGTCTGTCTGTCTTCAGTTTTAGATCATCCGCAAGAGACATGATCTCGGTGATGATCCCTTCTGTAAGACCTACCTACCCTACCGCCTTTGAGGAACATGTTGTTGCCACCAGCTTGGACAATGATCGCAGTCCTCCGACTAGCCACGCGCAGCTTCTCTACCTCCTTCCTTAAGTGCGCTGTTCCCCGCCCAGGTAAGCACCTTACCTTCCTACCGACCTGGTTTTGCAGAAGCAAAGTACTTCTCCTGGCCCCTGTTAGGGTGTCTCTTATTGGGTAGTCAAAAATTGAAATGTTGAATTATTTTATCTGCGCCCCCTAAAATAGTTCCATTTAGCATAAAAACTAAAACTTGAAAGTTTGACACAAATTAGCTCATATTTAGGGGTCGCTCCCGGCTAATAAAAATGGTGACCATGGCATAATAGCTCCTGACATATGATTATGCTCATTATACACATAATTCCTTCCTTCTTTTTTTAGTTTGATTCGTTTTTATAAGTATAGGCCTTTTATTTATCATTGATCCTTTTCTAACCTATCCTTGATGTGTTGTTATAATCCATCCTTTGGTCCTCAATCCTTCTTTATCACAATCCTTTTTCTCCTATCCAAAATCCTTCCTGGCTCTTTTTTTATATACAATCAGCAATGAAGCATTGCTACAAAAAAAACCATTAGTTTATTATATAGAGATAAATTCAAAATGCCAGTGCTATTTACATACTTTAATTACTTTAATTAACATTATTTCCTTATACAACATTTATTTAATATACAATGATTATACAATATGGTGTATTTTAAGGTGCGACCTCATTGATGGTTATTTTTTGAGAAGAACAGTTTTTGATGGAACTGGGTGACTCTGGCGGTGTTTTGCAACAATTTGGAGCAGGAACTGGAGCTGCTCTTCCCCCACTGTCAATTTCTTATTCAGCTCTTGAACTAAAGCTACTGCACGTTCTGCCCAGTCATTTACAACAGATAGAGCTGCAACAATAGCTCTGGCCCTTAAATATTCACAGTTGGATGTCCAAGTGCTGGGTGCCTTGTTCAGAAATCCTTCTGGCAAATTCAGCTTTGTAAAGAATTCTCTAGTATTTCTTGTAACAAGTTGGTGTAGTCCTTCACCAGAGCAGAAGGTCGATTCAGGAATCTGAGGACGCTTGGGTGGTCTACAGTGGACTCATCTTCTAATGCCTTTACATGCGTTTCTTTACATCTGTAGTAATTCACTCATCAAAGAAAGCAAGACCAACTGCTTCTTCAGACAGGTACCATAAGTGGTTAGAGAGCTTTTTTTTAGTTGCATCAGAAATCTTTTTGTTAGGATAATTAATCAATGACCTCATAAGGAGCCAGTCATTAAATGGGGTTTCAATAGGGAGTGAGGATGTTGTCCAAGTCTTCATATAGATGAGAACAGAAAAAAGGGAAAGATCTCGAATTCCTCGTTCTTCAGTCTTAGTCATCTTGAACTGGTTTCGAAAAAGCCGCATCTTGATAGAATAGAGCGCTTTGGACATCCAGCGAGCTCGATGCATGGCACCTGGTGCACGAAACTGATGCCTTTATTGGGACACCTCCAAGAAAGATGATGGACAGATCCAAAAGTTCTTGATAGTCATCCCTTAGCATAGGTGCCTGGGATCTAGCAAACTGAATTAGTTCAGTTTTAGACTGGATAATTGCTTCTTTAGTAATCGTGTCTGTCTCACCTGTTTGGAACTGGCTTTGATCAACAGAAGTCCAATTGTCACGAAAACGCTTAAAGATCAATATCTCTGGACCAGTTGATGTAGATCCCAATGTTGCTTCAAATGCAGCTCCCAACAATAAATCTAAAACATGGTGTCTACAAGGCAAGTACAAAACATCATGTGTCCAATTTTGCTTCGATGAGAGCACAGGCTCCACTATATTGACCCGTGTTTGAAGCTGTTGTATCGAAACAAATATTCATTTAATTGAATTCATCATAAATATGATGATTAATTAATTAAAAACATATGTTTAGTATACTTGACAACTGCTAGTAATTTCAAATATTAATTGCATAAATAATAGCTATATTTTATGAACTTTAATAAGCGGGGGAGACCTCTAAAAATTGTTCAATCCAAAAAATTTTTATATGTGATGTTTTTTCAACCAATGGAACTGGTTGAGGGGGCGCAACCTAAAAAAATCAACACTTCGAAAATAAGAGACACCCTAATATATATATATATATATTATAAATTATACAGCGTGTGTGTGGCGGGGTATCGAGATTTACTTTAATTGAAAATAGGAAATGTCGTACTTTAGAAAATTCCAAAAAGTTTATTAAAGTGAAAATAATAATGATAATAATAATAGTAATAATAAGTAATAAAAATAGCAATAATAATAATAATAAATAACAAATATTCTAAGGGGTGTTTTTTTTTAGGTATAGCGATGTTAGTTTATATGTGCGTAAATAACGGTGTACGCCCATACGGCTGGATGTGAGGTGAATGGCTGCATTCTAAACCTGATGCTGATGACACCATTACGCGCTGGTCCATGGCTACGAACAGAGGGAACTTCTCTCTCTCTCCCCCTTGTGTTTAGGCTAACACTTGGAGTTCACATACATACAGTATATATAAGCTTTTCTATACATACCCACATATATATATATAATATATACTGTATATATATATATATATATATATATATATATATATATGTGGTCATTGCAGTTAAATGCATATATATATATATATTATATATATATATATATATATATATATATATATATATATATATATATATATATATATATATATATATATATATATATATACAGGGCTATTCAAACAGATTCACCTGATTTCAAATGAGAATATTTTTTAATGTTACAAATACAGAGTGATTTGTGATACATCAACCAAAAGAAAAACTGTCCAAATTTTGTCTCTCACCTCATAAATGCTCTATGTGACTTCCCCTAGTTACACGAGCAACGTCGACACGATAGTCGAATTCCTCTCATACTCGCTCCAGCATGTCCGTTGTCACTGACTCTACTGCAGTAACAATGCGAGTTCGGAGCTCATCCAAAGATGTGGGCAACGGTGGCACGTACTCAGTATCCTTAACGTACCCCCCAAAGGAAGAAGTCGCACGGTGTAAGATCCGGCGACCTAGGGGGCTCGAAAACAGCTCGAAAACTGCAACACACAAAACGCCTTCTGCTGTGCAGACGCCATTTTCACACTGACTGTTTGTTGCTAGGCTAGGCCACGGCGTGACTTTGGAGCCCTCTCGCGGTGATCTTGTAAAACTCGGACATTTCCTCTTTCAGGTAGTGTATGCCCAGTTGATGCACGGTTGATAGGTACGGAAGTATTCTCAGTTGAAATCGGATGAATCATTTTAAATAGCCCTGTATATATATATATATATATATATATAATATATATATATATGAATAGAAACGACGTAAATAAGGAGCGTTTCTGCACACGGGGAAGAGAAATAACGAATAAATGAAAAATGAGGCGAACCGCCCGGGAATCGAACCCAAGGCCTTCCAATTGCCGATTGGATGCGCTACCATTACACCACGGACCTCGATCAATCATAAATCGAAATTCTCCTACATAGGGCAGAAACCAATGCCCTGAGAGGGCACCCTCGCAAATCGTGAATATGTGCATTTAACTGCAATGACCACGCAGTATATAAATGAATAGAAACGACGTAAATAAGGAGCGTGTGCAGAGACGCTCCTTATTTACGTCGTTTCTATTCATTTATATACTGCGTGGTCATTGCAGTTATATATATATATATATATATATATATATATATAATATATATATATATATATATATATATATTATATATATATATATATATATATATTTTTTTTTTTGTGTGCCTCAGCAACTAGGTTAGGTTACCCTTGGAGTTGATATATATATATATATATATATATATATATATATATCGTAAAGAACGACGCTTTGTATAGGAGAATTATCCGCGCAAGATGAGAGCGAAAGAACGAAACAAATGAAAAAATTAGGTACCCACCCGGGAATCGAACCCGGGATCTTCCGATTGCCGGTCAGATATGATAACCACTACACCACAGGCCTCACCCAAACAAATGTCGTAATTCCTCTACATACGCGCAGAAACCAATGCCCCAAAGGGGCACCTCCCGCATGCCATAACATTATATACATTATAACTGCAAACACGCAGTATAAGAACGACGCTTTGTATAGGAGAATTATCCGCGCAAGATGAGAGCGAAAGAACGAAACAAATGAAAAAATGAGGTACGATTCCCGGGTGGGTACCTCATTTTTTCATTTGTTTCGTTCTTTCGCTCTCATCTTGCGCGGTAATTCTCCTATACAAAGCGTCGTTCTTTACGTTAATTATACTGCGTGTTTGCAGTTATAATGTGTATATATATATATATATATATATATAAATAAATTTTCAGGTGAAGGAGGCCTGAAGGGGGGTTTCAAAAAACTCTCAGCATGTTGCAACCAATGTTGCATGTTGGAATGTTACAGGGTGCAATGTTGCACTGCAATTGCACTAACATTTTGCGATAGTACTACTCACACAGACCGTGCATGGAATAAGGAACACTTCTGGGAAAATTATAATGTTATAATGTTATAATGTTTGAGACCAACAAAGACCCTAGGATCCACTCATGGCTGGTCTACCTAACTGTGTTCACAATTGTGTATGTCCTCCATGGTGGAGGAGGGGACCTACAATTTTACGTGGGTTCCGAACAATAAGTACATAAGAAATTTATGTAAAAACTGCCTGTACATTGGAAACGACCAATTTTTACAGAACTAAATAATTATCAATTTAAAACTAATTAATTATCGATTTAAAACTAAAGATAGAATCTCTGGATCCAGAGGATCAAGTCATAATAGACTACTATCCACAAATATGTTACACTCTATATCTATATATAACCGACATGCAAATATATCAGATCCAAAGAATCCAGTCAATTTCATTACGGTATCTATCAATACTAGTACCTTGCCAACGAAAAATAAGTCACGGTCCATATCGATTGCGGACCAAGTCAAAATTTACAACCATATACATTACAATATATATACTTAGGAGGAAAAGTATAAGTGTGGCTGTAAAGACTGTACAGTAATGTAGAAATGTGTGTGCACCCATTTTGGGTCTCCCATTTCAAGGTGTTTGTGGGGCAAGTGAAGATCATGAGTTTTTCAATACCCCACAGTACTATGGGGGCACCGCTCGGCAGAGGAATCTCTTTAAATGGGGTGTGTAAGGACAGAGAGTATCCCTAACTCAAGATGCTGCCTCCCTGTATCCCACAACACTTGTGTTGAGCTGTGGGATCTATCACGACAAAGCCTTAATTTTACTACCTTAACCTATACGCAATCTATCAACATATGCGTCTAATCGATTTCTAAACATGTTTATAGACGTGCTACTAATTACTTCTACCGGCAAACTATTCCAGCTATTTACTATTCTATGCGTAAAAAAGTTTTTCGCAACTGCTGTCTCGAACCTTCTACTTGTCAACTTACACCCGTTATTTCTAGTCCTATTATATTGAGATATTTCGAAAAAGCTATCTCTATCTACGTTATCGAACCCATTCATAATTTTGAAAACCTGGATTAGATGACCCCTTAGCCTCCTAGTCTCGAGTGTTGTCAATTTTAACTCCTAGCCTATCCTCGTACGACTTTGACCTAAGCGACGGAGTCATCTTAGTTGCTTGTCTTTGAACTCTTTCGATTTTGTCTATATCTTTCCGCATATGAGGATTCCAAAACTGGATCGCGTACTCCAAATGGGGTCTAACTAATGATTTATAAAGAGGAACTATAATATCGCGCGATTTGTACTCAAAATTTCGTGCTATAAAACCTAACACTTTGTTCGCCTATTTACCGCTGCTGTACTTTGTTTCGCTACTTTTAAATCACCAGTGACTAACTCCTAAATCTTTTTCCTGCTCTACGCTTGTTAAATCTTTCCCTGACATACTATACGCAAAATTACCGTTACGCGAACCTATATGCAAAATTTTGCAACTATCAACGTTAAATCTCATTTGCCATGTGACTGACCAATCAACGATTTTATTCAGATCTTCCTGAATTTCACCTCTATCTTCATCATTAATCGCCCTACCAACCAGCTTTGTGTCATCCGCAAACTTTCAAACTGTACTGACTAGGCCGACATCTAAATCGTTAATATATATAAGAAAAAGCAAGCGGCCGAATACAGAACCCTGAGGAACGCCACTCGCTACATTAGCCCAACACGACTCCACTCCATCAACGACCACCCTCTGTTTCCTACCTCGCAACCACTCTTCTATCCAATTTATTACTACACCCCTGATTCCATGAGCCTTAGTTTTTTCAATGAGTCTTTTGTGCGGCACGGTGTCAAACGCTTTTTGAAAATCTAAATACATTACATCAACCGCCCGATGACTGTCGTAAACGTCAACCACGCTTTGAAAAAATTCAAAAAGATTAGTTAAGCAGGATTTGTTTCGCCTAAAACCGTACTGCGTATTTCTAACTACAGTAGTTTATGCAGTTCTAAGTGTTCGAGTATACGATCCTTCATTATTGATTCCAGTAGCTTACCTACAACATACGTTAAACTGATTGGCCTATAATTTCCCGCCGCACCTTTGTCACCTTTCTTAAAGATAGGTGTTACGTTTGCTAACTTGAAATTATCTGGTACGCACCCCTCAGAAATAGACACATTAAAAATCTTTGTTAGCGGCAAAACAATGCTGTCTTTTAATTCTTTTAGTTGTATGGGATATATGGAATCCGGCCCCGGTGATTTACGCGTTTTCATTTTATCAATATAGCGCATTACCACCCCTTCACTAACCACGATATTATCCAAAATATTACCATTATCAAAAGGTATTACGTCTATGACCGTAGGGATATTCGTTACATCTTCTATAGTAAAAACTGACGTAAAAAATTCGTTAAGCAAGGTAGCCATTTCCTTGTTTTCAGAAACTAGATCTCCGTTTACATTTTTCAAAGGCCCCAAGACACTTTTTACTGGATTTCTATTATTGTCGTATTGAAAGAATCGCTTGGGGTTTTCTTTACCGTCACGAGCTATGGAGATTTCAAATTCGCGGTTGGATTTTTTTATTACACTTTTCGCTTCACGCCTTAGAGATATGTAGCTGTTTCGTAACCACAAATTGTCTTTATCGCACTAATGTAGCCTATAAGCCCTATCTCTACTCTTTATGTCTCCTACTCTAGAAGTAAACCATAAGGGCTTGTTGTTTACTTTCGTACGCTTAATTTTATACGGTACACATTCCTCATTTATAGTCCTAAATACTGTTTCGAACGATTCCCACATTAGTTTTGCATTGGAGTTCCCCATTACATTTTCGCAATTGACGTGTGACAATTTATTTCGAAATTTACAAAAGTCTTCGTGCTGGAAGTTAGGAATTTTAGTCGAGTTAATTGGTTTCGAGTGACTTACTGAGAGGACAAACTCTACCATATTGTGATTGCTATTGCTTAACGGTTCTATTACTTGAAGATCAGTAATTAGCCTATCATCCGTAGTTATTACTAAATCTAAAATTCTGTCCAACCTCGTAGGTTCCCCAACCTTTTGAATAAGAAAGCTATGCTCGAGAAAATTAACTAAACGATTACCTTCCGCGTCTCCCTGCATTGTATCGTAATTCACGTTGGCGCAATTAAAGTCACCCATAACTAAAGCCTGCTCACTACCTATTATTCTCTTTAGTTCACGATATAACGCTTCGTCCGTATCAGCTGTTTGATTAGGGGACCTATATACAACTGCAACAAGAAGTTTGAAATCGTTCAATTTAAGTTCTGCTATAGTCGAATCTATCGGTTCTGGAATTGTGTGCTTTACTTCTATAACGTTCGCAATATTATCTTTGATATACAACATAACACCGCCTCCTCGCCTACCTATTCTGTTTTTAACAAAAAGTCTATAACCTTTAATTTCATACTCCCCTACAAAGTCACGATTTTCAGTGCTAAGTCACGATTCATTTATCGCAATTATATCATAGTCTTTACAAGCAATTAAAGAAAAAACTTCGTTTCTTTATTTCGTAGGCTACGAGCATTTAAGGATAGAAAATTCAAATTGTTTGTAATTGCGACACCTTCGCGAGCTTAGGGGAAATTTGTGGAATTTACGCTGGGACCGTTCGAGTTACGGCAGCCTGAAAAGAAGAGACAGTATTATGAAATAGTCTTCCCTAAACGCGAAGCTCCAACGTCATTAAGATGAAGTCCATCTTCGAGGAACAAGTCTCTCCTACCGTAGTCGCTCTAGTAAGTCCCTGTACCTAGCCAGCAGTTCTTCCGATCAAGAATTTAAAACGTTATTAGTACCGACATGAATAATATACGTTGTGTCCTCGGCGGTAGCCTCTGTAAAATGGTCAACACTATTAGTTATAAACTCCACCCTTGCACCAGGGTAGCAGTAACGGCGCCTACGACGAGGATTTCTCCCACAGAATTCCTCGAGCTGCCCTCGAACAATGGAATCGCCAACGAGTCGTATTTCCGGTTCATCAGCATCTTCGAAACCTAAAACAGAATACTTATTGCTTGTTATTACTGGTAGACAAGTCTTAGGTTTTCTCAATGGGGCTCCATTATGCACTCGAACGAAGGGTTGTGAACTAGGAGAAGAGAGAGGGCTATTGATACTATTTATATTATTAGTAGAAACTGAGGCAGGAGGGGTCGTAACTGGAGTCTCAAGGGATTCTACTTTTGCTGTCAGGAGCATCACGCTTTCTTCAAGCCTCACCCTGGCCTCCCTCTCACGTTCCAACTCGTTCCTTAGGACTTCCATGCTTGAGCACCACCTGCAAACTAACTGTTCATTATTATTTGTCCTTGTAAACGCGTAAGCGGCAAATTTCCCTTCACAGCGACTGCAAGAACTTGATGGGGGTGACATGCTTTTAATTAGTTAAAAAACAAAAAAAAAACGAGCGTTTGGAACTTAATAAATTACAACGTAGGTCTACCGCGTTCTTGGAATACAGAAACAGGTTCTATTAACACAAATTTATACTAAATGAATGTAGAATTAAGCTACCGACAAAGGATCTGTAAAAGAAGAGTATTTATAATACTTATCTGTCCGCGATTCGACCCGAATTTTTTCCTTTTTTTCACACGGTGTGTGACCACACTCTACCTGACCTCTCGAAGCCACTTTAGTTTTTGAGGACGGAGCTACAACTAACTTAGAAATCTAAGTTACATCTTAAAATTTCAAAGACTCCGCCTTACAATATTCTGAATGACCTATCAAAGACATTTTCATTACATAATGTCGTCCCTACGAAAGCTTTCATCCATACATAAGGAAAGAAACAGCGTTTCTTTTTTCCTCACTGGGTGTTACAAGAACCATTGTCCTTTGATTGGATATTGACATTCCCTTCAAAAAGAATGCTCCTCCTTTTCCTTGAAAATCAACTCAAATTTGAGAAACCAAGTGGCTTCGAATAAAAAAGTACTTTATTTTATGACCACGTCATGTTCCAATTTAACAAGTGGATTCGAAGTCTGTTTCCCCAAAAGTTTAACCACGAAACGAAGAGAAAAACCCTCTCACGTGAAACAGGTCAGTTTGTTTTCCCTTCTTACGGACCGAGAGGCGCCATTCGAGACCCCACCATAAACCTTTACCGCAAGGCTGACCTGGGTGGTACAATTACCGTGAGAAGCCAAAAATAAAAATCGAACGAATTTTAAACAATTTAAACATTTTAATTTTTAACCATGTATCAAGAAACCTAATGATATTCTTCAATAACAATACTCTAAATTACTTTTCTTTAGAGATTTAAACAACAAAATCTTAAAACTAAAATTTCTGTTCATATTTTAGTAAGAGATTTCGGCACACAAATTTGCCATCACAAAACTTGCCTTCATCCCACACCTGACACCACTTTCTGTTACACTTTCCTTCCTTTCGCTTCTTGGGGTGAACTCCCGTGTAACGGAAAAATACTCTTTGACGAAGATGACCTGAAGAAGTCTTCGCTATGTTGTAGCGAACAAACCTCTTTCCTTCTTATTTTGCCCTTTTATCTATTTGCTCTTTCTTCTATTCTCAATCTTTACTTTCATTTTCTCTTTGTGTCTTATTATAAACGAACATGGGTTCAACCTGCTTGAGCCGGTAAGCCGCCATTAAACTTTCGAACAATGCAAAGGGATCGGAGGAATAATTACACACTTTCAAAGTTACACAAATTTACAGTTACTTATTTCTAAATTATATCAAATTTCTGTATCAGTAGGCACGGACTTTCCCTACCGCAGCCTAATTTACCTCAAGACTTCTTAACACCCGCAAGAATCTGAATTAATCTCTCTATACGGATCGGGCCTCCGCTGTCTCGATCAGGAGATTTGCGTTTACCCTCGAAGTGCAAAAATCTGAGTTAAGAGAGTGAATCGCTTCCTTATATACACGACAAGAACCGGAAGTCTCTGCATCATTCGCATGACGTGGTGACGTCAAAGCATGAGGTGTCTTTGTTACACCTCAGCTCGTGTGTCTTCCGTTTGGAAGGAAATCCCACACGCATGATATATAGTCACGAGAATTACTAAATGCAAAATGTATGGTCATGAAAATATTTGAAACCCTTAATTTAGCCCGGCGCATCCGGGAGAGTCAATCTTTCTTATGCTAATGACTACATCTAAGCCCGCGTAGTACGTCAATTAAGTATAATTAAATAATTATTTTGGATGCATAGGGGACATAGGGGAGTGGCCGTGAAGCGACTTCAGTCTCTATAGTTTCGGGCTGTATATGGTTTTAAAATATAGTAAATTTGAATTAGAAGAGGAGATAATGCAACACACACACACACACACACACACACACACACACACACATATATATATATATATATATATATATATATATATATATATATATATATATATATATATAACTGCAATGACCACGCAGTATATTAATGTATAGAAACGACGTAAGTATAGAGGAGTGTTCTGCACACGAGGAAGAGAAATAACGAACAAATGAAAAACGAGGTACCCGCCCGGGAATCGGAAGATCCTGGGTTCGATTCCTGGGCGGGTACCTCGTTTTTCATTTGTTCGTTATTTCTCTTCCTCGTGTGCAGAACACTCCTCTATACTTACGTCGTTTCTATACATATATATATATATATATATATATATTTTGCACCAGAGAACTATCATAATTCCGTTTGTAGAGAAGGTACAGTAAAAGTGTTATGCTTTTATTTCAGTTAATAAAAAAATTCAAACCTTTTGAATTGTCAGATGTTTAAAAAAAAATCACCGAGATATATATACCGAAAGCTACGAGATACCATATATTACTAGTTCTGTAAAAGAATAATCCCCATCTGAAAAATCAACCGATATATATATATATATATATATATATATACCGAAAGCTACGTGATACCATGTATTACTAGTTCTGTAAAAGACTAATCCCCATCTGACAGACAATATCTTAGCATGCTTTATCTTTTGAAGCAGAAAATAACATATATATATATATACAGTGTGTGTATATACCAAACGCTACGTGATACCATGTATTATTATTAATAAGTTTTCGGTGCTCCTTTAGTATGCGGTCTACAAATTCTGCCGCGCTCTACTTTTTTCAAAGTGCAGTCTACAGGTTTTTTTCGTTAAATTTGTGCCTGCTCATGCGGTCTACCTACGATTGGTTAGGTTCAGTCAAGATATTTTCGTTAAAACTAACGAAAATATCATGACTAAACCTAACCAATCGTCAAGGGCGACTGACATTGGGATGTAAACAAGCGATCAGTAAACAAGCTAAGAAGGTATACTTACATTTAAACTTTTGTTTTTAACTTTTCAATAAATTTTTTTCCTTACATTTAAACTTTTTATGTTTTTTAACTGTTCAATAAATTTTTCAAGTAAGATTGTCATTTCAACCTTCTTTAACTACATTTAAAAAACAAATTGGTGTAGACCGCATACTAAAGTGTGAATTTGTCTGTAGACCGCATACTAAAGGAGCACCAAGTTTTCTCTCAACAAATAAACACATTGAAAATCGTAATCACTTGTTAATTAAGTTTACCTTTAAGCAATTAGTGTAATATTAACCTAATAATGAATAATTAACACACATTTAATGGCAGTTCAAGTTTGTGACATGTGTGTCATACTTTTTTTAGTTAATTATCATAAAGGATTCAATTTGTACGGCTTATGCTAATATCTTTAATGTCGTATTCATTTATATGTTATTAGGAAGGATGCAAAGTTTCAGACATAGCAAGTGTGTGTGTGTGTATATATATATATCACGATCTACCTACGCCTTACAGTAAATGAGCTTAAATCAGATTTGCGTGGGCTTGGTTTGAAAAGGGGGAAAATATGAGGGTACTTTTGCATTATCCTCCCAACACTAATTTTTTTTTATAACGGCTAACGCCTGCGGCGGGCTGTTTTTACCGTAACCAAACCAAACCAAACCAAACCAAACCAAACCTAACCTAATACCAACACTAATTTTTTTTATAATGGAAGGAAAATAAAGTACCATAACCAAAACCAAACCAACATTATATACAAAAATTAGTGTTGGGAGGATAATGCAAAAGAACCAATATGAGTTTACCCTCTTTAATTTTGCGTTCTGACACACACACACACACACACACATATATATATATACATATATATATATATATATAGATAGATACACACACAGGGATGTAACAAAAGTTCGTTCTCAGAGAAACAAGATATAACAGAATTGAACGAGAAAATAGTTTTAACTATACATTACAAACAATACAGTCAACTTACCAATTAATCCAGCACATGCTCAAATTGTATTCCATATAGCCGTTAACACATTTCTACTCGTCTTTGTAAGGTGTCGGTTTCGCTTTGAAGCGTTTCCACATAATTCTGTTATAACTTATTTCCTTATGAGAACGTACTTTTGTTACACCCTGTATATATATTGCGAATTTGAATATAACAATTTTTTTTTTGTACACAACAACGATCACTCTTTATTCAAATTTTTCGGTTTAATGGCCAGAATGTTTTTGAACTTAATGAAATCACTCAACTTGACGCCATACACTCCAACTTGATAAGTCACACTATCAGCTAACTTCAGGATATCGTAACTTAACGAAAGTTTACTAAATCTGTAGCCTTGAATCGATCCGCAGTATACACTCAAAATTTACATGGTCCAAGCGATGAATATGAAATACAGAATTAAAACAGGTGCTTTCATACAAAGTTTTTAAAGAGAAAAGCTCCACTTTGTTCAGAGACACAAAAAGGGTTGAAGGGGAAGCTTCGGGGCTTA
>JAJOZX010009485.1:2500-5000 GCA_023014485.1 Bathynomus jamesi | reverse complement strand
AGGTCACGATTCATGGGCCAGATACACAAAATATCGTCGACGTACCGCAACCAAGGGATGCCAACCCCAGGATTCTCGGAATGTAAGTAATTTCGAAAAACTCCATATAAATATTGGAGAGGAGGGGCGATAAGGGGTTGCCCATGGCCATCCCAAAAACTTGTTGATAATACTCGTTATTGAAAGTGAATTTACAGTCTTTGATGCAAAGCTTAATAAGTTCCAAAACAATGTGTGAAGGTAGTGGCAGGTCATACTTATGTAATTCTTGGGAGAGAAAGTCAAGCATATCATCAATCGGCACTTTTGTAAACAATGAACAAACATCAAAACTGATCAATCTATCGTTAGTTTCAGTACGTGCATTATTCAATTTTTCGTAAGATCCATGGAATTTTTTACATGTGAATCAGAGATAGTTCCGAGAATGGGGGACAAGACTTTGACAAGCCATTTGGAGAGTTTATAAGTAATAGAGCCCACCGAGCTAATAATAGGGCGCATAGGGTTACCAGGTTTGTGGGTTTTAATAAGACCGTAAAGGTAGGGCAGAGCAGGTGAAGTGGACATGAAAAGCGGAATTAAGTCCTTATGATCTTTGAGAATGCGTTTCAAGCCACTATTAAATGATTTGATGACGTCATCCTGCGGGTTCTTCCTAAGTTTGTGTATGTGGCGGGGTCCTGGAGAAGCTCGTTCATCTTTCCGATGTAGTCCACTTTGTCCATAATAACTATGGTGTTAGCCTTGTCTGCTTTAGTAATATGGAGCTCCCCATCTTTTTTTAATTGTGAGAGGCCATCGCAAAACGTTTAGGAAAGTTATCTTCGTAATTACCATTCGCCGCACTATAAACGAGGCCTTTAACTATGTTAAACAAATACTGAGGGAGATTACACTGTTTTTCAAAACACGCGAGACTGTAACAAATTTGTAAAGCCGAAGGTTTTTTAACAATAAAAAAGGACATACCATATCCAAGGGCACTTTTTGCATCGTCACTAATGTTTTTCGAAGAAAGGTTCAAAACACACTTTGAGCTTGCTTTTTTACTCCACTGACTATTTCGAATGAGACTTTTAATTTTCCGATCCAAAATGTTACGAAGTGAAGTAGTTCTCCGACGCAACTCGTTGTAAATTTCATCAAACAAAGGTTGGATCCACGGTTGGGGAATAACGGTTACAAAATTATGTTTGGCGATGTTTAAATTTTTGAAGGCGGACCACTCATTTTGTCTGGTGACTTCAATATGTTTCTTTAAAATTAATCTGCTGAAGTTGTTGAACGGATGGTCGTCAATTTGTCTGAGGCGAATCGGAAGCAGGGATTTGGGAAGAACTTGCTCCTCTAGACATTAGTAAGAAACTTCGTCGGATACGAATTGCATGCCCCTTCATTAATGTAGAAGAAAACACGGACACAAACGGAGACAAGAGAGGGAACGGCAAGCCGAAGGAACGCGTGGTGTCCACTTCACCTTCTCTGCCCTACCTTTACGGTCTTATTAAAACCCACAAACCTGGCAACCCTATGCGCCCTATTATTAGCTCGGTGGGCTCTATTACTTATAAACTCTCCAAATGGCTTGTCAAAGTCTTGTCCCCCATTCTCGGAACTATCTCTGATTCACATGTAAAAAATTCCATGGATCTTACTGAAAAATTGAATAATGCACGTACTGAAACTAACGATAGATTGATCAGTTTTGATGTTTGTTCATTGTTTACAAAAGTGCCGATTGATGATATGCTTGACTTTCTCTCCCAAGAATTACATAAGTATGACCTGCCACTACCTTCACACATTGTTTTGGAACTTATTAAGCTTTGCATCAAAGACTGTAAATTCACTTTCAATAACGAGTATTATCAACAAGTGTTTGGGATGGCCATGGGCAACCCCTTATCGCCCCTCCTCTCCAATATTTATATGGAGTTTTTCGAAATTACTTACATTCCGAGAATCCTGGGGGTTGGCATCCCTTGGTTGCGGTACGTCGACGATATTTTGTGTATCTGGCCCATGAATCGTGACCTGGATAACTTCCTCCTTCAGTTAAATGATCAAGTCCCCTCCATTAAGTTTACTTTAGAAGTGGAACAAGACAATTCAATCCCATTTTTGGATGTGCGTGTACATAGGGAAAGCCCAGGTTTTAAGTTTAGTATCTATCGGAAAACAACAAACAATTTGTCCTACGTACACTTTTACTCGGGACATGACACCCCACTAAGAAGGCCATTTTTCATCAATGTTTCTCCGCGCCCTTAGGATCGCCAGTCCGGAATACATCGATGCCGAATTGGAAAAAATCAACGGTATTGGAAGTGATCTGTGTTACCCATCTGCGTTTATGGAATCTTGTCTCAACAAGGCAAAACGAACTTTCTATCGTGTCATAATAAACACTCGTACTTTGTCAAAAAATATTTTAGTACTTCCATTTTTCCCGGGCTTTTTAGGCATTGCTAATGTACTTAAACTTTTGGATATTAAT